>QANZ01037782.1:0-36182 GCA_003254925.1 Chamaecrista fasciculata | reverse complement strand
TATATATATATATATATATGAGGGAGAGAGAGGGAGTGGGTGGGTGGGTGTGTGAGAGATAGAGAGAAAAGGAGAGAGAGAGACGTGTGTGTTTGTTTGTGAGTGAGTGAGAGAGAGAGAGAAAAAAAATTAATAAGAAATGATAGAGAGAGAGAGAGAAAATTATAAGTGTAATAAATGAGGGTATGTAAAATTACTATTTTGTCTAATTATCTTTTTTATATTTGTATTAGAGTGTAGGTAAATATAGGTATATAATTAGGGGTAGATTAGTAAATTTATGATAAATAGGATGATGTTTTGGATGAGATGATGATTTGGATGAGATGAGTTGAGATTATGTGTCAGGCAAATACTTTTAGGTTGAGATTAGGATTAGGATGAGATGGGATTAGGTTTATGGATTCCCCAAACAGGCCCATTGGACTCAGGCCCAAACCCACCCCCAACTAAACTCACTGCTAAAATTTTTAAATATTAATATAATATGAGCATTTTAATTATCTTTATTTTTAAGTGAAATTGTTTTTAAGTAAAAAAAAAAACTTTTTGAAGACTACCACTCAAGTGAAGAAGAAAAATCTATTTATTAAGATTTTTATTAAAAGTACTAGTATATGTTTTTAATTTTTTTTACTATATCAGTGCAGTAAGTGTCAATATTCAATATTAAGTCTAACAATGAAAAAGAAATTAAAAGAACGATTTGTTAATAAAGAATGTAATAAAATTTTTAAAATTTTCAGAGTTCAAAAAATTCTATCCACGAATAAATATATATTTCGCATTCCTAGAGGAGCAGGGCGAAATTGATTTATTCAAGACTTGGGCATGTGAACCAATGGTACCCAGCCTGGCCTATATAGGAAACTGCGATGGAAGGCACTAATAAATATAGGGTGCAATATATTTATATATGTGTAACCTTACTCTTATGAAAGAGATAATTTTGTTGAGGAGAAAACTTTTCTTTTTCCAAGTGAAAGAGAAAACTTATATTTAGTCTTGTATTTTTTATTGAGTCAACTATTTAGTTTTTGAAAAATAAAATAGACTGCTTCATCTTAATCAATCACATGTTATCTTTTACTCCCTTCCGTAGTATTTCGGATCCCTAAGAATCGAAACTCGAATCATAATTATAAATCCAAGCAAGTATTAAAAACATATTGCGGAACTTACTAACTTGGACGCCATCGCTAATATTTTAGATCTCGCTAGCGACTCTCCTCCACCAAGATTGATCTCCAAACGTTGATCTCCTCATCACGAACTCCACCAAACGGTGAGACTCTACCTACTAAATGTAGAGTCATGTTTCCACGACTGATCGCGGAAGAACAACTCTAAGAGAGAGAAGAAAATATAACTATATATGAGTTCTCTTAATATGAGAGTCCCCTTTCCAACTCATGGACTATCTAGCAACTTGAATGATAGGGAAATACTCCTATTTATAGGAGAATGAGAGAGCTCCCATTTACTAACTATCCAATGTGGGACTTAATTAAAATAGCTCACATTCCAATGAGTCAACCCATAACCCAATTAGATTCGCACATGGGCGGATATTTATCCCACAAAATCCAACAATACCTGTCATAGTTTTGGAAATTTCTATATTTCAAAATATATGATATTTTACAAAATCGAGAAAACATTAATTATCTTTTTACAATTTTATCCCTACCTATCATCTCTTAATAATAAATAGAAAAAAAATAAATAAGGATGATATAGTAAATATTCTTTGAAAATAGGAAAGAATGAATAAGGGTAATATAGTCTTTTTATCTTATATTTTTATAAGTTTAAGGTGAACTAATTATTTTCTTTGTCTGTATGCACCCATCAAATTACAACAGATATTGTGAACCGGAAAGAGTAACTAACATGAAGATTGAGACTTAGATTCATTGTATTAATTCTTTCCACATATATTTGCAACTCATATTTGGGGAAAGAAGAGGGGAAAAAAATGAACCTTAGTTGTAGTAGTGTTCTTGAACCATAGTTACCGCGACAATAAAAATTAGGGGAAGTGACAGAGCCTGAAATTGAGACTTATTGTGGTCAATAATTCTTCAGACATTTTGTATGTATGACATTAGTACGTGGCATTTAGTGATGTTAGATGTACATTTAACGACCACATTATCAATTGAAATAACAAAAAAAGCTCCAAAGACTAAATAGTTTATGTTTGTAAGTTGTAACTATTCGAAGACAACTCAATAGTGTATTTCCAATATATAAGGACTAAATTGTTATAATGTTAAAAATTGAGGGATTAAATAGTACATATTTCTCTTTCATTGAGACATTCTAGAGAACCAAATATGACCACATCTCTAAAAAGATTTTTAAACTTGAATTTCCTACTTTCTAGTATATTAGTATATATATATTTTGTTAAATTTAACTTCCATTGATTGTATTTTTTTTTTCCTTTTTGGTAAAAAATGAGATTTAAATCTATCTTACTAATAAGAAAAGTTGAATTTATATTTTATTTTTTAATGTAATAATATATATTTATACATTATTCTTTTATAGGCCAAGATGCAAGTTAGGTCTCTTATTTTTTAGTTAGGTTACAAATCAACCCATTATCTTGTTTTTTTGTCATATTTTGGTTCAACATCTTTGCAAAATGTTCTACCGTTAGTCCCACCCCCATTTTTTGTCCCTCTTCCTTTGTTAACGATGATGTACGTTCTGATGTGGTTTTTTTACGAAGGCTAAAGTGCAATTTTGATCCTTTATCTTTGGGGTAAGTTGTGATTTTGGTCTTATATCTTTCTTAAAAGTTTCACTCATTGATCCCAACAAATGAATGTGACAATATCTTTCTTGTTTTAAGTCTGGTTGTGACGAGTTCAAAGACATGAGTTATTCTTGACGAATAATTTCTTTGTCTAGATGGGGCCTCAACAAATAAGGTCAAATTGGGCTACGAAAGTGGGTCGCCAGTTATTTCATAGTCGAACGAGCGAAGTTATTCATATTTATCTCATTTCAAGTTTGATTGCATCGAGCTCAAAGTTATATGTTACTTTTGACGAGTCATTTTTCTACTAAGTTGGGACCGTTAACAAATGAGGTCAAATTGGACCCAAAATTGGTTTTCCATAAGTGTTCACTTTTTGGTTCCAAAACCATTTTCAAACTAGATTTGACCTGATTTGCTAACGATCTCAACTAGAGAGAAAAAAGGACTCGTCAAAAGTAACACTTAGTTCCAAACTTGTAGCAATTAAACTTGAAACGAGAGAGGTATGATTAACTATGCTTTTTTACTGTGGAACGAGCAGCCCACTTTTGGAACTCAATTTGACCTTATTTATTGAAAGCTCTAACTGGACAAAAAATTGACTCGTTAAGAATAACCTGTGACTCAAAACTCGTCCCAATCGAGCTTAAAACGAGAGAAATATGACCAAATATATTTAGTTGTTTTGGAATCAATGAGTGAAACTTTGGAGAAATATATAAGACCAAAATTGTAAAAAAAAAAAAAAGAGAAAGATATAAGATGAAAATCACAACTTACCCTAAAGATAAAGGATAAGAATTGTACTCTAGCCTTCAACACACCATATTTGCATGTGTCACATCAGCGTTAACAGAGGAAGAGAGACGAAAATGAGGGTGAAATTAACTATGAATCTTTTTGCAAAAATATAAAAAAAAAATGGGCTAAATTGCAACATGTGGGCGAGAAGAACAGCAAACAAGGTGGCGCATGTTGCAGCTAAGTTGGCGTTGTCTTCTCACATCTCTTTAAATTGGTTTACTTCCTTTCCGGTTAAGGTTAAGGCTGCGCTGTTGGAAGACAAACTTGTTTGCTCTTCATCTCGCTAGCTTGCTCGTCATGCCTGGTTTCGGGNCTGAATTTCAAACTTTTTTTTTCATGTGACTTCTTGGTCAGTTTTTTTTTTTTGAAAAAATATTACTGTGAGTATTACTTTTTGTTAAAATTTGAGAGAAATATAAAACATAAAAAGAAAAGATTTTTGTACATTTAATTATTATTATATAAAATTTTATTTTTAATGTCTGTCTAAGCCTCGCATACTTTATGAATCACCGCATCCAAATCCAGATTGTGTAAGCTTGGATTCCAACTCTCTTGCTTGTACTCTATTGCTGTCGATCGATGTTGTCTTGTATAGATATTAACTTTTTTAAGTTACAGTACTTATGATAGTTAGAACTTTGAAAGTTTAAATATCACATGATTTGCTTGTTTTTTCTTCTAAATTTCGAGATGACTAAAAAGACAAAATAATATTGTTCTATGAAATGTTTATTTTTCTCAAATGACACTACGATCGATAGTATGGTATATGCTTCTCATGTATCGATCACTGTAATTCAGAAAAAGCAATATATATCCACGTACATGGTACGGCGATTCAATCCTATAGTATTCAATAAGCAAAGATTACCATTTACCCACACAAGATAACATTAATAATTTGGTTAACATATAAAAGTTAGCAAAGATCGAGACTGGTCAAAATACAAAATAAAAATATTTTTTTAATGCATTTGCTTTTATCATTTTTGTTGGTTTTTATTTTTATTGAAAATTAAAGATATGACGAAGATTTAAATATGCATAGAATTGAGATGAAATGTTTTCTAAGAATATTTCTCTAAAAGTAAACAGACACTTTTGATCTTCTAATTTTAAATAAAATTTTAAATTTACTCCTGAAATTAAATTTATTTCACTTGAATTCCTTTTTTTAAAATATATATTTTAAACTTTTAATTTATTTGACCGAAAATACTAACTTAGTAACTTCAAATCAATTTTAATATTTTGATATTAAATTATTGTAAGAATTTAATCTCACATGTGAAATTTTCAATTAAAAACTCTTTTATTTGCATTATTAATAATTTAATATGGTGAAAACAGATAAGATAAGAGTTGGTAGGGTAATTAATCTTATTTTAAAAGTTGATTTTTATCATTCTTAAATAGTATTTCCAAGTTATCATTTTATATTAAATAAATTATTTTATTAAGATTTAGAAGATTTGTAGTTGATTTTTTTAAATTAAGAAAAAAAAAAGGTGAAATTAATTGTGAACTTGATGATCCAAAACACAAAAAAAAAAATCAACATTTTCTCAAAATATCTTTTAACATCTTACTTTAAAAAAAAAACCATTACAAGGAACAAAACTATATATTAAATGTATTGATATCATCATTTAATAATAATTAAATTAATAATTTCAAAAAACCTATAATCATTTAAGTCATTTTGTTTTGTATTAAATAAAATTTTAGTTTCTTATTAATAATTTTTATTTAATGTGATAGATTGGGTTGTTAGTTTATTTTTAAATATGCAATTAAAAATGCGTTAATTTTTTTTTTCTGTGAAAACCTCAAATTGGTCCCAAATATAAGGCGTAGATTTCAAATTGGTTCTAAATGTTTCATTTTTTCAGATTAGTCTTACATGTTTCTATAATTTCTGAAATTAGTCCCAAACTAATGAATTTTGGTCATAGCTCTCTAGTTTCAAGTGAAAATGTGATGAATTCAAAGTTACGGATTGCTTTTGTCGAGTATTTTCTCTATTCAGTTGATTGAGACCGTAAACAAATGAGGTCAAATCGAGTCCCGAAAGTGGGTCTCTCCTTTCATTGTCAAATAAGTGAAGTTGACCATATCTCTCTCATTTCATGTCCGAATACAATGAGTTCAAAACTATGTATTAACTTTTGAAGAGTTTTTTTTACTAGTTGAAACCATAAGCAAATGAGGTCAAATTGCGTCTTAGAAGTAGGTTTGGGATTAATTTGAGAAATTATAGAAACATATAATACCAATTTGAAAACAATGAAACATTTTGGACTAGTTTGAAATCTACCGCATATATTTGGGATCGATTTGAAATTTTGACCTTTCTTTTTGAAAAGAAATTAAAAAATTAAGAATTTTAAAATAATAATAATAGTAATAATAATAATAATAATAATAATAATAATAATAATAATAATAATAATAATAATAATAAAGATTAGGGGAAGAAAATAGTTTTTAAATGTAATTAATTTTCTTTAGGTCAAATACTCATATTGGTCCCAAAAGTATGGGATAGATTTTAAATTAGTCTTAAATGTTTCATTTGTTTCATATTGATCCTACATGCTTTCAAAATTTTTTACTTTTGGTCTCAAACTACTGAATGTGATCATATCTCTCTCTCTTTTTAAGTTCGAATACGACGAGTCTAAAGCTATGAGTTGCTTTTGACGAATTATTTCTCTTTCCAGTTGGGGTTATCAGTAAACGAGGTCAAATTGAATTCCAAAAGTGGATCACTCATTTTACGATTAAACGAGTGAAGTTTGTCACTCATATCTCTCCGTTTCAAATTGAAACTATGTGTTACTCTTGAGATATTCTTTTTTTCTTAGTCAAATGAGGTTAAAATCGTGCCCTGAAGATAGATTTGTGATTAAAAGTTAAAAGTCATAAAAACAAGTAGAATCAATTTGAAACAAATGAAACATTAAGGATCATTATAAAATTGACCTCATAAGCATTTGACCATTTCTTTCTCATAAAATTATCTGATTGGATAATGAAAAAAAGCATTTAAAAAATTCATATAAATTTAATCAAGGAATTCTATGAAAATTTTGAAATCTTACTAGAATCATAAAATACTTGTTTTATATATTATATTGTTCAATTTTACTATTCACATATATACAAATTAAAGCACAGTAATATATAAATATTATAAAGTATTTATATATATATATTGAGAGAGAGAGAGAGAGAAATACACATGCAGAGACATATATAAAAATTAATTTATTAAATATACGTTTGTATACATAGTGACACAGAATTTCATAAATTCTAAAACCATCCAAATAATAAACTTAGAGTAAAAAAATTTTAATAATTTAAATACCTTAATTTTTAAACAATGCAATTGCAATACAGCCTAGATAAATATAAAGTATCCTCCCTCAGCCCCACCCTTTTGGTGATACATATCCATACAAACAGAATCCACCCTTTTGTCATTTAGTTTTACCTTGGTCCCAAACTACTAACTGTGATTATATCTATCTTGTTTCAAGTTTGCATTGGATGTGACGATTCTAGAACTGTGTTTCTTTTAACGAGTATACATTCTCTATCTAGTTGGGACTATCAATAAACAAGGATCAAATTGAGTCTCGAAAGTGTGCCGCTCGATTCAAGGTCAAACAAGCGAAGTTAGTCATATCTCTCTCATTTCAAATCCAAATGCAATGAGTTTGAAGCCAAGTTACTTTTAATGTTTTTTTTTTGTTTTTGCTTAGTTGTGTCTGTCAGCAAATGATGTCAAATTGGCCATGAAAGTGGGTTTGGGACTAATTTTTCATTATTATTTTTTTACTTTTTGGTCCCAAAACCACTTTTGAGCCCAATTTGATCTCATTTATTGACATTTCTAATTGGACAGAAAAAGAACTCATTAAGAATAACTTGTTACTCTGAATTTGTTGCATGCGTACGAACATAAAATAAGAGAGATATGACCAACTTTATTTGTTTGACCGTGAAATGAGCAGCTCAATTTCGAGACTTAATTTGACCTCGTTTGTTTACAACTCCAACTGGATAGAGAAAGTATTTGTCAATAGTAACACATAGCTCTGGAATTGTCACATTCAAACATGAATAAGAGAGATATGACCACATTTAATAATTTGGGACCAAGATGAAACTCAATGGCAACATTTAGGACCATTTTTGAACATTTTAAAACATTTAGAACCAAAATGAACTGTAACTAATTCTATTTAAAAGATAAAAACTTTTGATGAAAATATTTTATTACTTTTTGTGTTGCTATTGTATACTTCATGTATATACAAAAAAAAAAGTTATATTCTTTAAACTTGTAGATGTATAGATTCTTTTATCAATTTGACAAATAAGCTAAAACTTTTTAGTATAAATGCTTAGAGCTGAATCAATTTAGTATTGAAATAAAATTTTCACAAATAATGAGAATCATAAATAATAGATCTAAAAATTAAAAATTACCACCAAACTTAAGTGGATTGAAGCTATAACTTATTTTTTATGGGCAAAAGTACTTTTGATAACTTTAAAGTATGGAGTCAATTTCAATTGTACCCTCAAAATGTTTTTTTGGATCAACTGTATCCCAAAGTATATGGTTACTTTTGATAACCTTAAAATATGGAATCAATTTCAATTATATCCCCAAAATATTTTTTTGGATCAACTGTATCTCAAAGTATATGGTTAGTTTTGATAGTGAGAAAAATCTTGAGTGCTACTATTAAGGATGTTTAAAGCAATCATAGAGTCTCTTTCTTTAAAGATCTGGTTTTAAGTCTTTTTTTTCGGTGACTTTTAGATCTTTTGATCATGTTTTCGGGCTCTTCTATCTAGTAGTGTAGGTGAAAATCAGTGGCATCTACATCATGGATGGTGATTCCTTTTTTGATCAATAGCAAGTATGATAGTAAAAGCTTGCTGACAATATATTTTGTGATGATTTTCATCCTCAGGATTTATTTCTTATAGGATCAGTTTGTCCTCAAAATTTCTTTTGTATATATAAGACTTATCTATGTGCCCGATTTGCCTCTAGTTCATCAATGTTTACTTTTTATGCTTCTTATGTTGTATCGGTTTCAAAATTTCTAAATGATTATAAGTTTCGTTTGGCTTTCATCTATTTTTTTTTTTGCTTGTTGCTTATCCAAAAAAAAAAACTTTGCTTCTCATATTTATATGCATTTACTCCAAAAGAGAAATAGTAAATGTAGAAGGAACATCAAATAATTTTGTACTCGATTAGTTTTAATTCAAAATATTTTGATTTGATTAAATATAATCACTAGATTGAATCTTAAAAAGAATCAAATATGCTCTTTACTAATGATAGCATCCCAGTAAGCATCATCCCATTGGTCTCTGTAATTGTGTTTCATTTCGTGAAAACTGTTGATGCAGTCTTTAAGCATAAGCTCCCTCCATTTCTCCAAAGCAGGCAACCCATTGTGTTCAATTAGCCATTTCTCGTACTCAACCTTCCAAAACCAAACCCATTTAGTTACAAATTATTAATTAGTACCAATTTCAATGAAATAAAATTCATTATTTTGTTTCTCAAAATAAAGAATATATATGATATATATAAATGTTTCTCATATATATGTAAACTGTAAATAGTTTTTTTTTTCTTTTTTTTTTTGCCTGCATAGGTCCCAAAATTGCTTAATAAAAATGAAGTAATAAGTTAATATGAAGTAAATATACAATTTGGCCTTGAAGGATACACAAGTTGCAATGCAATCCCCAAAAGTTTAATTTGTATATATACTTTAGCTCTTGAAAGTCGATGAGACAATACCATTAATTCCCTTAAACCTATTTTTTTTAGGGAATAATAATTTGTATGGGAAAAAATGACTCAAATACATGATCTCTACAACTTCCTGGATTAAAGAGTACTTTAAAATAGTTCACATAGTTGTTAAGTCGTGTATTTTTCAGAAACAAATTTATATATCAACTTATATATATATATATATATAGGTCAAAGTGTAATTTTGGTAACTTATCTTATGAGTAAGTTGCGATCCAACCCTTTATCTTTTTTATTTATTTCTTTTGAAATCTTGATCCTACAAGTTTCTCAAAAGTTTTACTCCATGATCCAAGCTACATGTTGTTTGTTACTGTCTTTTCTTTATTCAGTTAAGATTGTTAGCAAGCAAGGTCAAATTAGACTCCGCAATTAGACTTCTTATTTCACGAAGTCGGTCGAATCTCGTTTCAATTTTGTTAAATTTTTTCTAGATTGAAAATGAGATCAAATAATCATTTCAAGTCTCTAACGAAGATCGGCATCGTTGCTAGGAATTTGGGGAAGATTGATTATGTAATATTGCAAGCAAAACAACGATGACCATAACCATGAACTCATAAAAAATTTGACTAAATGGCTCCAGATGATTTGAAATTAATGCACCTCAAATTTTATTAATTTAGCGATAAACTCAAAATTATAAGTTACTTTTGATAAATATTTTTTTTTTCAGTTGAAATTATCAATAAATGAGATTAGATCCGATCTGAAAGTGATTATGCAACAAAAAAGTGAAAAATTATATATTTATATATATATATATATACACACAATAACAGATTTGGGGTCGATTTGACTTTATTTGCTGACAATCTTAACTGACAGAAAAAAGACTCATTACGATTTTCGAGTAATAAAGCTCCAAATTTGTTACAATTAGACTTGAAACAATATATATATATATATATATATATGACCAACTGATGTCTAGTTTGATTGTGAAATAAGTAGTCCACTTTTAAAATCCAATTTGACATTGGATGTCAAAGAAAAGACTAGTAAAAAATAACATGTAACTTGGATCTCATTGCATCCGAACTTGAAACGAGAAAAGGATTATCACATTCAGTCGTTAGAACTAATAAGTGAAAATTTTGAAAAACTTGTAGGATGAAAATTATAAAAAAAAAAAAGAAGATAAAAGACTGGATTGTAACATATTCTAAAGATAAGGCACCAAAGTTCACTTTGACACACACATATTAGTATAGATATATGTTCGTGTTGAATTAATAAAGATATAAAAATTTCACCCGAATTTTTGCATACCTCAAATGGACCAAGGTTGTTGCTATAACCTTTGGAGAAGCCACTATTATTTTGTTGCATTTGTTGATAGTATTTTTTAACAGAGTCCATCATTTCCTCTTCCGATGGCAATTCAAACTTTCCGGATAACACTCTTGCTAACCACTTGCATTGCAATTCAATTATAGTCACAGAACCCTGTCAATTATCAATTCCAACTTTAGTTTTTAGGTTTTCAATTTTCAGTTAAAGTAATTTATATATATAGTACTTCTTTTTCTATTAGAGTCTAGAGCAAAGAAAAATTCAACGATATATTAGTTTCGTTTCATATTGAGAATTTTATTACATTTATCCTTAAACCTTTTATTTTTTTTATTTTTGTAATTTAATGATATTTAAAAGATATATCATATATATATATAACCCACTAATTAACTACCTAGCTACTATTTGGATTTTGAGGATTTCTTCANAAAAAAAAAGAGAGAGAGAAGAAAGTTACCTGTGACGTGGTAAAACCGATGAAAGAAAGAGAAGGAGCTAAAGAAGGAGGGAAGACATGCTTGTAAAGAGGACCAACTCCATTGTCTTCAACTCTTACAACTCCTTTTGTTTCAAGAAATGGAATATGGTATTTGTATCTGTAAGTATGGTCAAAACATTAATAATTAATTTTAAAATTTACTTTTATAAAATATTTATAAGATATTTTTCTTTTATCTATTTAGATGTCAAAACTGCCATATTGCCCTTAAATACAATGTTGCACTATTTTCTAATCTAGCAACGGTTACTAGCTCTACTAAGTAGCTTCAACCGTTGTTATATAAAAATAACTGCTGCTAAAAGATAATATTTCTAAACAAAACTGAAAAATTATAAAGATAAAAGTAAAATATTTACCTTTCTAAGTAACTAACTATTCGTTGATATTAATATATCTACATATTAATTCTTCGTTCGTTAGAGTTAGTTCTCACAATATGATGACATACCCAGTGCAATGAATTATAGCATCTGCATGAACACAGGATCCATCTTCAAAAGCAACCAAGCCATCTTCATATACGCATTTTATCTCAAAAAGAAAAAAGAAATACACAGAATTTTAGGAAATCACTTCCATTTTTGGTTAGAAAATATTGTATTGAATAGAAATGAATACCATAGTATGATGCCTCATATTGTCAAAGTTTTGCAGTTTCTTATTGAATGATGGCTTAATTGTTGTTGCTATATGAACCTCTTTTGCGACTGCTGCAATATCTTTTGAGATGTCAAACCCACTTGGTCCATATCCAATTATCACCACCACCTGTAGTGTTCAATTTTATAAGCACTAGATCTTTATGTCCTTAATTATTATTGAATTCTCTCAACAAATAACTAACTATTATGGCATTTATAAGAGGTTAGTTTTCTTTATCACTTCTTTTGGCAACAAAATTTTTCTAATTACAAGTTTGATTTATATTTTCTCTCTTTTATAATTAGTCATACCAAAAAATGTATTTAATATTCTCTCTCTACTATCAAATGTTTATTGGAGAACCTTATAACAAAAATATAAAAAAAACTTCACATAAGTCTTGTTTTTTTTTTATTACTTTGTAATAATATTCTTAATTTTTTGTTTCAAAGACATGTTAGGTTTTGCCAACTAGCTAGCTTATTACATGCAATGAACGTTCTTACAACTTACAAGTCACAACAAATGGATATTAATTTAGAGGATTTTTTTTTTATACCTTGAATTCATTTTAAAATTACAATTTAATCTCTAGATATTGAAATGACATTTTTTAGTTCATAATTTGTTTTATAAATATTGATTCTTTAATTTCTCAAAATTTATGTACAAAGACTAAATAATTGATATTTATAAAAAATTACAAACTTAAAAATATTTTTTAATATATAAAGATTATGATATAATTTTGAGATAAATTCAAAAATTTTAAAAAAATCTTATTAAATTATGTGTAAGTTTAATCACTTTCTCTCCTCAATATATTTTGATCTTTTGATTTACGACATAAAAACAAAAATGATCTTGTTTTAAACAAACAACCACACATTATTTCCTTCATGGTTATGCTTAATACATATTTGTCATTTTAAAAATCCTAATGTAAAATAAAAATCCTTACTTGGCCCCGAAACGGGTCGGGCACCCGGTAGTTGTGGCTATGGATTTGGTATCTCTGCCAATTTTCAATTCCTATAATCTTTGGCTCCGCCAACTTTGGCTGTGCATAATGACCCGAACACACCACAACTACTCCAAACACTTCTCGGGTCAACGAATCGGATCCCCAAGTCCTCCACTCAACCATCCACTCGTCTTTCTTTCCCTCTACCCGAACCACCTCGGTCTTGAATTGGATCTTCTCTCGGATACCAAACTTGTCCGCAAACCGCTCCAAGAAACATAACATCTCCTCATGACCCGGGAAAGTTCTCGGGTCACCACCATCTTGTTTAGAAAACGGGTAGTCCAAGAAGCCCATTACCTACCTTGGCGTATTGGTACGCATGGACAGGTAGGTGCTACTGTGGACAGTCTTGCGGTTCGGGTCAACTCCAAGCGGGTCGGACTCTATTCTCGGGTCATAAAGCCAAGTGCCTCCGACCCGGTGGTTTTTCTCGAATACAACAACCCGATGGCCTTCCCGTAGAAGCTCACGGGCGGCGGCAAGGCCGGAGTAGCCGGCTCCAATGACGGCGACGCTGAGGGAACTGCACGGCATTGTATACAACACTAACTGTAGAGAGGGAATGAGAGTGAGAGAGAGATATATTTTTCCGTTTATGGATGTAACAACAATGAGATGCGAATTTGTAATTTACTTAATTATTTGGGCTTTATTATCTTTGTTTTCTTGGTTCGATGGCGCGTCCGTCAATACGCTTCACTGTACTAGAAAATTAATTATTTTAATTTTTTATAACTTTTTGTATATTTTGATAGCTGATTACAGTCTACTATAGAAGAAACCCCACTATTTTTTGCGTAGTTGTTTACTTTAGTTTTAGCGAATCATATTTTGATTTTCGGTGTTGGTTTATTTTTTTAGGATACCTTGAATTTTGATTTTCTTTTTCCGAAGTGTCTGTTCATCCTGTATAATTTTTTTTATTTTGATTTCACATGTATTTATAATTTATTCACATCAAACGTCGAGAAGAGAGAAGGAATAACGTAATGCACGTAAAGCAAAGAAAAATAGATAACATTGTATATTATAGGTTTTTCTAATTCATAATTTAAATCACTTAGAAGAAATACACACAGATATATATATTAGATCCAAACCGCCACCCGAGCTTAGATAGCTAGATTAAAATATTGGGTAAATTAAATAGAAGAGTAATTTGATTCATTTATAGAAAAAGGTAATGTGATTTAAAAATTGACAAATAAGGGCATGTGGCTTGCTCCGTTAATAAAAAAGATCCTGAGGTATATTTTTGTCCAAAATTTGACAGAAATTTTGGCTAAAATAATATTTTAAGGCCGTAACTATTAATTTTTAGGGTAAATTACACTTTGGTACCCTGTGGTTTGAAACTTGACACTTTGGTACCCTGTGGTATTCTCCATTAACACTTTGGTACCCTTTGGAGCTATTTTGTAATTTTAACCATAATAAATTTTGCAAAAATTACATATTGACCCCAAAAAATTTTCAAAAAATTACAAATAGGTTCCTGGATACATATTATATAGGGACTAAAATGAAAAATTTAAAATTTTTGTCTTTTTGTATTTATTTGTCTTTTTGAACATCATATACAGTAAACTCATTACAATTGATCATGTCAGACTAGGGAGTATTATGAAATTTATTGACTTTATCAAAAAAATAATCTCTTATTAAATAGCAAATAATTAATTAATTAACACATAATTAATTAAAGACTCACTAATCAAAAATTTAGTCCAACAATTTTAAAGTTCTCCAAAAAAAATGTCGACTTTAGGGATTAAATTTGACTTTAGGGATTAAAATTTTAGTCCCTAAATCAAATAGGGACTAAAATTTGGTCTATGTGATTAAAATTAAATTTAATTTAATTCCCTGAATCACATAGACTAAAATTAATTTAATTTAATCCCTAAAGTCAAATTTAATTTAATTTTGACTTTAAAATTTAATTTTGAAGAACTTTAATTTAATTTAATCCCTAAAGTCAAATTTTAGTCCCTATTTGATTCAGGGACTAAAATTTTAATCCCTAAAGTCAAATTTAATTCAATTTTAGTCTATGTGATTCAGGGAGTTATTGTGCAAGATGTGGTTCTCTTCTTTTTGTCACTTTGAGCCTACTTGAAAAGCATCAAGCCTAGTGTGATGGGAGTGTTGGACTGCTCTATATTGATTAAAGCCTCCAAAACGGACGAAAAGGAAGCAGAAATTGGGGTGACTCCATACATGCATTAAACGTAAGGTCTCTTGATGAACCTCGAGCTTTGTTGATTTGAAGGAAGTTTAGAACGTTTTAGATCATTGAAGATGTTATCTTTAAATGGCTATTTCCTCAAGCGTCTATAAAAGAAGAAGTAGAACAAGAAATGAAAATAACGTTGTGTTGATAAGATTTACTCTGTTTCTTTGTTTTCTTCATTCTTTAGATGAGTGCTAAGTGTTTGTATGACATTTCTCTTAGTGAGAAAAACTTAAATCTCTTTCTACTCTTTCTATGAGCTTCCTAAAAGGCTATTGGGTAGTGATTGTACTACTGAGCCAGAAAACCTGTGTAGTGATCCCTGGGGATAAAGGTTAGCTCTTCTGTACTTGTTATCCTACTTATAAAAACTCTCTTACTGTGTGCTTGATGAGTGGATATAAGATCAGGTACAAACTTGGTCTAAAGTCTGAACCACTATATTTGCTGGTGTGATCTTCCTCAACTCTATTTCTTTATCTATTTATTCCTAATTGTGTGTTTTGTAATAAACTGTTTTAAGGAATCTATTTTGGTGAAACAAAAAAAAAAAGTTTTTAAGAAACCAATTCACCTCCTCTTAGTTGATTCTTGAATAACAAAAATGTTCGCTCCTTAGTTTGATTGATATCAATCTTCACCTAAATTATTACACAAATAGAAAAAAAAAATTTATGGTTTAACAAGAAAAAAGAAAAGCGTAATCGTGAATAAGTGCAAGAGACAAAACCAAATAACATTCCAAATACAAAATAAAAATAAAGCTGACAATGATCACAAAAGGGGAAAAATAAAGCGACAAGCAGGTCTTGAACTTATGGCAGACCCTTTATTTCGTCAAAACCAAAGGAGAAGGTGAAACAAGTTGACACTTTTATCACAGCTCAATTTGACATTGTTTATGATTGTCTCAACTGAACAAAAAAATAAAATGGCTCGTCAAAAACAACATGTAACTTGAAAATTGTTGCTTTTGAACGCGAAACAAAAAAGATATAACAACGTTTAATCGTTATAACCAAAGAGTAAAATTTTTGAAAAATTTAAAGAACCAAAATTACAAGATAAAGGACTGAATTGTAACCTACCCAAAATTAGACTTTGGGTTAGAAGATCGAAAATACCAAGATTGATGTTGCCAGAGATTGAGGAGAACCATAAAGAACAGATGGTTCAAATGTTTCCACTCGTGGTTCAAATGTTTCCACTCGTTCCGGCACAAATGTTGACACCTGCATTCATGAAAACAACAAAAATGATAAGAGTAAAAATTCAATTAGGGTTGTGCTAATAAATAATAAAGGCAGCTTTTTGTTGGGCTTATTTATTGGAAGTCGCACATCGTGGGATTATAAAATTGAAGGGGTGAGAGGCTTGTGTAAGTAGGAATGAGATATGAGCTTCTTTTGCACCACAAAATTACTAGTTTATGAGTGTAGGGGCTTAGGTGGTTATATGGGGGAGGATATATAACTTTTTCGTTAAAAAATTGTATTGAGGAGGGTTTGTAATTTTTTCTGTGCAAAATTACAAATAGTGAAGTTTGTCCTAGTGGAACCGTGAAATAGGTCTTGAGATACCGAACCACATTAAAATTTTGTGTTTATTTCTCTATTTTCTCTTTCTTTATTTATTGTGTGGGTTGTGCTTCTACCCAACACTTTTAATGTACTACTACAAATTTTTTTGTTGGCAGCGACAACCCACCCCTACTCTAACATATTAGCAAATTTTGAACTCAAGCACCAAAAAATTAGCAGCTTTCCTCTGCATCATCAACCACAGTTTTGATTTTGAACTCAAGCACACACACCGGTGAGGGCAACATATGTGCAGATCTTTTGGGCAAATTTTGTCCCTTTGACCTTTTAAGGCATTATTGCAAGGAAGGTTAAGAAACAAGGCCCATTATGATATTTTTGTTTCTAGTTATCATTACCAATTTTTTTGAAAGCCCAAGCAACAAAATTTGTTCCAAAACAGAAGAATACAATTGTAAAAAAACATAGGCTGTACATGCACTAGTTCAAAGTTCAATCTTAACATATCCAAATCCTGAACACATAGATCGCAAAATTATCCAATTGTGTGAAACTCAAACTCATAACGACACAAACCTTAAATCTGGTCCTGTCAAACTCAAAACGACATCATCTAGATATGATAATTAGAGCCTTGAGTTCACAATTGCATTTTAGTCCTTTTATCGATTTTTAATGTAATTCTCTCAGGTTTTAAGTGTTTAATTGTATCTTGAGGTTTTACATGTTTATCTTGGTGCAATTGAAGGTTTTGAGGAGCTAAAGACCCAAAGATTAAAGTTGATGAAGGTTGGGATCGAAGTGGAATCATTTCGGGAGCAAAACGAAGGTTTTGGTGGTTTTCTTCCAGCCTCCGCCAGATAGCTTCGCCAGTTATAAGTGGCGAAAATACTAGCAAACTGGAATTTCAGTTGCAGAGCTCCGCCAGTTGCTTCGCTAGATGTGAACCGGCGGACCAAACTGGCAAACCGTGTAGAATTCTGCACATGCGTTTTTTGAAGCCCAATTCGTTTTTCCACTATATAGACCCGAAACCCAACTCATTTAACCCGAAAATTAGACCTAAATTCGTCCCTAAGAAGCCTCTTTGAAGACACACTCATATCAGCCACCATCACCCACGTTTTTCCTCTCCCACATATCCAAACCCTCACTTCATCCTCCATCTCCTTCGTCCATGGCTTCTCTAGTGTTCAAAGAGCTTGAGTTCGAGTTCCCCTCCACAATGAGCAGCTAGATCGTTGGCTTGGAGCAAGGATGGATTGGCTAGAGCACTAGATTTATCGTCTTAGGGAGTTTTCATTATCTTCTTTTACTTTCATTAGAGTTTTGTTGTTTAAGTTGTTAAATGACATTGTTAACCTAATGCAGAGTTTGGGATTTTGTTTAGATTCTATGAGTTTGAACTATATTGTATCACATTTCGATTCTTAATGACAATTCTTAGTTGTAAGCTCTTGTTGTTGAGTTGATTATGTGAATATCTTGGTTAATGATTGTCTAATTGTTAATTGAACTAACTTAGAAATCCAATTTCACCATTGTTGATTGTGGGTTAATTGATTTAGTTGATTAGTTATCTTATTTAAGAGCTAATTAATTAGGTTAATTGATTTATTTCCATGTGTTTACATGACAATCATGATTTGGGGTTTGTATGAATCTCCCGATATCCTTTTGGTGTGATGAAAGCCGAAAAATCCTTGTCTCCAAGTGTTTTTGAATATTTTCTCTCACATTCAATTTAGTCTCTGTTAGTAGTTTCTTTGTAGTTTTGGTTCATTTTAACTAAGTAACCTTTACAAAAACCTTTTACAACACTTTTTATAGCATTTCTAGTGTAGGTTGAGCCAATTCAATCTAGTTCTTTGCTTGTGAACCATTGTGAGTTTTTTCGTTTACGGAGTCCTTGAGAGACACGACCCGATGAGCATCACTAGGTATATTTTAAACCGGTCTTTTTTTTATTGCGCATTGCAACGTGCGTGATCAGGATCATTCCACACTTTAGGGTTCCTTCCAATTCCTCTTCTACTTAGTATTACATGACTTCCTTGGGGTATAAAGTAATTGGCTACAATTGTGTCATCCATGCACACATGAGGAGGAATAAAAGGAGCAATTGGATGAAGGCGAAATGCTTCTCTTGCACAAGCCTTCACATAATTGAGTTTGCATGCATCTCATTCTTCCACTAGGCTTTCTTTTCCAACCACATTGTCCAATTCTTGTGTGACTCTTTCTAACAATTCAGGCTGATTTATCATTTCTGCTAATGCTTATCCAATTGCATTTGATGGATTATCAATTGTTGCGATCATCGATTTCTACAAAAATAAAATGAAGACAAAAACCTTGGTTTGAAGTATAAAAATTTGTGGTGTAATTTTCTCTTCTTGGATCTCCTTATATTTATTTATTTATTTTTTTGCATTGTTTGACTAACATTTTCTTTGGGGCCTGGAGTTAATTTGACTAACACTTGAGATACGTGCATTTGACCAAAGAATTTATGCACAAAAAATGTAAAATTGAATAAAATGTTTTTATATATAAAATTATCATAATTTTAAACTTTATTTAAATTGATACATTCATATTTTTTTAAAAATTCTTTAATAATTAAAGATAATAATTTTAATGAAAATAATTGTTTTATTAATATAAAATAGGGGAAATTGCATTTAGCCACTTGAATTATGTATTCAATTACAATGCCCCCCCTAATCTATGAAAAATAACAATTAACCCCTAATCTTTTAATTTTTTAAGTATCATTTCTGAAGTATTTATGCAACTTACAAAGAGTTCAAGATAAAAAATTTAACAATATTACTAACGATTGGGAGGATATTGCTACGAAATTGATAAATTGGAGGGTTAATTGTTATTTTTCATAGATTAGGGGGTACATTGCAATTGAACACATAGATCAGGGTGGGTAAATACAATTTCCCCTATAAAATAAGTAAAAGCATCGCCTCTGCTCCCAACTCATTTGTACACCTAAACTTTTTGTTTTGATTAATTATACTCCCAATTATTTAAATTTGAGTTAATTGTATCCCCTCCTCACTCCATTAATAGAACTAATGAAAAATACTAATGTATCATCTTAACTTGACTCAATTTAAATTTAAACATTGCTCGATTCGATCCAAGTGAGACAAACATGACACTTAAAAAGATCACGTCATTCATTCATCAACATTTCCCTCCTTCAATAAAAAATAAAAAATCAAGATTTCCTTCTATTTCATCTTCTTCGTCATTGGGTGATTTTGAAACTGAGAAGGAATGGTTTAACTTACGGTAAATGTTGATTTTATTGTGATAGTTGAATTGAAGAAGTGATTTCGTTGAATGGGCAAAAGATTTCAATAATGTGCTTATTGTAAAGATAAGAGCAATGATCAACTTGTTTAAAATTTAAGTTTTCCGTGATAAAAAAAATAAATAAATAAAAATTAAGTTTTCTATGCAGTTGCCAGAAAAACATATTTACCCCAATTATAGACCAATCTTGGACTTCCAACTAACACTTCAAATTGAATGGTGTGAAGTTGCAAATGAAGCCATTATTATTGTACTTTTCCCACCTTCACGGCCAATATGAGCAGGTTTAAACCAAGTTTAGGTTACACATCAATATTTTTTTATATTTCTATTATCGGAGTGTGGAGTGTGATACAATTGACTCAAATTTAAAAATTAAAAGTAAAATTATCACAAAATAAGTTTGACATGAAACTTATCATATAATTTAAGGGTACCAAAGATATTTTTTTTACCTAAAGAATTTTTTATTTTAAGACTTTATGAATTTGAATTTGAATATATGAATTTAATTAGTCATCAAATTTGAAAAATAGAAATTAATCATATTCAAATTCAGAGATATTTTATGTTCTTGCATTTCTGCACATGTCAGATTTTGAGGTAAAAAATATTTAAAAAAAAACAAATAGGCCATTTGCCAATTTGCGGTTTTTTTATTAAAATAATACAAAAAATTATATTATGTATCTCGATACCCAACAAATTTTCTTATTTCCCCAAATGGGATATGCATCTGCTAAACTCGATTTTAATACTTAATTTTTTCTTTAAAATCGCGCTCTGTAATCACGATTTCAGTATTGACAGTATCATGTCAGTATTGAAATCGTGCCCAAGAGGCACGATTTCAAGACTGACATGCGTCAGTCCTTGAAATTGTGCCCGTTTCAATGGATTAAGGGGAGGCCGTTGGCCTTCCCATATCTATATATATATATAATATAATAATATATATAAATAATAGTATTTTAAAAAATTTAATAAAATTTTATTAAATTTAATAAAAAATTTTAACAGTAGTATTTTATATTTTTTTTAAATTAATTAATTTTATTCAAATCATCGACACTTATTTGACCAACCTAGTGAGCTAACTATTAGACCAACAAGCTTGGTTTGTGTATTATTTGTGACTAAATAACTCTATTTACTATTATTTCTAAGTGTTCAGTTTTTGTCATGTGTACTCTATTTATTTAAAATTTTGTAGTTGTAATTAAAGAACAAGTGACGAATATATATATATAATTTTTGTAAAATTTGTTATAGTTAAAATTACAAAATAACTTCAAAATGGTACCAAAGTGTTAACGGAGAATACCACAGGATAAAAAAGTGTCACTTTTTAAACCGCATGGTATCAAAGTGAAATATAACCAAACCACATGGTACCAAAGTGTAATTTACCCTTAATTTTAATACTTTAAGAGATCGAAAGAAAATAAAATAAATTAAGCTAACTTATGATATGATTTCATTAATTCTTTTATTTAAAAGTTAGAAAAGGTGAATTTTTGATTTTAAAAATATATTAGTACGTAGTCGTTGGACTGTAGGTATAGTGATCTTGGGCGGTTAAATTCGATTCAATCTGGTTCAACTTCGAGTTTAATTTTTTAGGTTTGGCTAACTCATTCTACAATCTGATTCATGGTTAAATTGATCCATCATTTCTAGACAATATTGCTTTTAATTTAAAGACAATTTTTAGTCTTCTAGTGGATAAGTAGCATGAAGACCCTTCTCACTGCTCACATGCCTTCGAAATTGGGCAAAGTAATTAAGTAACAACTATAATAGAGAAGACAAATGAATTCTTAATTAACGTTTCGGCAAATTTTGTCCCTTTGACTTTTTAAGGCAGTATTTCTTTTAGGTCGGATCTTTTTTTTTTTGATAAAATACGAAAATTCATTAATGCAGAATATCCCTATTAAGGCAGTATTGAGGAAACCCAATTAAGAAATAAGGCCCATTATGAAACCTTGGTCCCTAGTAACCATGACCATTATTATGAAAGCCCGAGCAACAACATTTGTTCCAAAATAGAATAATACAATTGTTAAAAAAAAAAAAAAACTGGAACATTATCTTTTTCAATGCACAATAGCTACAACAGATCATCAGCTTTTCAATAAACTATATCAATTTCAAATAAGAACCCTAAAGAATTTGTTACATATATATAAAGTTTAAAGTTTTAAACCCCTACAATGTATTAAAAACTAATGAGCTTAAGTACTCAACCTTAATTATTATTATTGAGAAACACTTGGTTATGTAGTCTTGGTCTTGCAGATGCTACTAGAGGTGTAGCAAGAGAGATATCATCCTTAGACTCAGCAAGATCAATTTTGGACACATTTGGTGGCACACTCCAACTGAAGCAATGTAGCAACCTAGCAAACAACATAACAGTCATGGAACTACCAAGTGCAACTCCTGGACATCCTCGTCTTCCTATGCTAAACGACACAAACCTTAAATCTGGTTCTGTCAAACTCAAAACCACATCATCACTGAAACCTTTGAGGTGGCGTTCTGGCTTGAACTTGATAGGATCATTCCATACTTTAGGGTTCCTTCCAAGTCCTCTTCTGCTTAGTATTACATGACTTCCTTTGGGGATAAAGTAATTGGCTACAATTGTGTCAGCCATGCACACATGAGGAGGAATAAAAGGAGCGATTGGATGAAGGCGAAATGCTTCTCTTGCACAAGCCTTTACATAATTGAGTTTGCATGCATCTGATTCTTCCACTAGTCTATCTTTTCCAACAACATTGTCCAATTCTTGTGTGACTCTTTTCAACAATTCAGGTTGATTTATCATTTCTGCTAATGCCCATTCAGCTGCGTTTGATGGATTATCAATTGTTGCAATCATCAATTCCTACAAAAATTAAATAAAAATAAAAACAGTAAAGTTAATTCAATTATCATATTATGACCTTTTTTTTTAAATGACAGTTCGATATCTGAAAGATTTTGTGAAATTAAGAATAACTCACTATGATTATGGCTTTGATTTCCTCTTTTGTGAGTAGTTGCTTGTTATTGGCATCTTTAAGAGTAATAAGAACATCAAGCAAGTCTTCCTTCTCTTGCTTTGCTCCATGCTTCCATTGTTGGATTCTATCTTCAATGATAGGGTCATGATATTTGCTTATGATCCCAAGAGCCTCCTTCAACTTTTTCTCGTGACCGTCCAAATCAAGCCCTCTCAAGCATGGCATATAATCAGAAACACAAAATGCATACAAGTATCTAATGAGTGTGAAGATGGCGCCCACGTGCTCTTCTTCCTCAAATCCTGGCCCTCCATCCTTTCCACCTTCTCCAAAATACCTCTTATTGAAAACCATTCTCCTAATCACATTCCCACAGTATTGTTGTGTTGCAACCCTCACATTCACAAGACCATCTTTATGCTCACATAGGCTATTGATATACCTGATCAATGAGTGACGACAAGGTTAATTATCTTAGCTTCTTCAATTCTTTCCTCAAAATTAAGATTAAAGTTGTTTTTATTAGTTTATGCAGCATTTAACTATACATATATTAATTAAGACATACCTCACGAGGTTATCAGCTTCTTGAATCCTCATGTCATGAAGCCACTGAAGTCTAGTGGGAGAAATCAATTCATTGCTAACTACTTTCTTAATCTTTTTCCACTGCTGGCCAAAAGGCGAAAGAATGGACGTCAAATATCCACTTGAGATCATCTCTGCCGACATCATAAGTGGTCTTGAAGCAAAATTGGCATCTTGTTTCTTCAAGAATTCACAGGCAATAGTAGGGCACGTGACAGGCACCACATGAACATTACCTAGACGAATGCATGCAATGTCAGTGTTCATTTCATTCATCAACTCGTGTATCCATTTGAATACGGGCTTGTTTGCCAGCATCTCAGGAAGGTTTCCTACAATAGGCCAAGGTTTTGGACCAGGAGGAAGATGTAGTGTCTTTTGTTTCTCATAATTGTTGTGTTTGGATAAGGATTTTGTGCCTAGGTATGATGTCAACCCAGCAAGTAGGAGAAGCAAAGCATACAAAAAGTATGCATACACTGAGAACGAAAGACTAAGGGCATACTCCATTGCTAACAAGCTCAATTTGTCAGAACTCAGAACTCTACTGAAAGAATTAGTGTGATTTTGGAAGAAAGATATATCTATCTATAGGTGATTTAGTTCTGGTTTGCCATTCTATTACTTGTTGCCTATTTATAGTGTTATACTATTATATGCCATACCATTATCAACATGTTAACTAACTTTTTGATACGCGTGGATGAATAATTGAGCATTCACTGTTTTTAGAATAAGTCAACACAATTTACACGTAGTAGAATTACAATAGGTCCTTAGAGGAGCTTTAGTATTATAAAATTGAAACGCTACCAGTCAATTCGAAAAGACTTGCGAGAAAATTTTACTTTAGCAAAAACTTATCGAGCTAATTATAGAAATGTTTAATAAGGTTGGGCTACCACGGTTTTGTCTTATAGCTTAATTTAAAATCGTACTCATTGCGCGTCACGTTTTAGTTGCATTAGTTGTGTGATCAAATGACGTAAGGACACGCTCGCCAAAAATGTAAGGACACAATATTAACTCTTAATTTAAAATGTAAGGCTAATTAATATAATAATCTTCTAAAAGAGTTGAATTGAATGAATTCTGTCCACTTGAGCGAATATAAATATTTATCCTTAATGCAAAACATGTAAAACCTTCAATGTGCATTACTTTAGTCTGTTTTTGCTTTTTGCCTTTAATATATCGTTTTCCTCGTGCATACTTGCATGTAAATAAGCCCTCAATATTTACTTATATTTTTAATTTCCTTATATAAAAAAAAATTCAATTAACTAATGTTATTTTCACTAATTGGACAATTCTCCGAGACAACGTTGTACCTTTATTTTGGCCAGTGTACGTGTTGATTTAAGACTTCCCATACTTAATTGTATGATTTACTATTCTTACATAATTTAAAATGATTTAAAAATATAATCATTAATAATATCTTAGATGATATAATACAATTTAATTGTATGATTTACTATTCTTACATAATTTGTTCTTTTAAATTAATTTTTTATTATTTTAAAAATTAATTTTATGGTTTACTATTCTTAAATTAATTTTCACTTGTATGGTTTACTAAATTTGTTGATTTATATAACATGAAGCATCATCTAAATGTTTTATCTGTTGAATTTCAATGTCTCATATCTTTTCAACTTTGAAATTATATATAAATAGTATTTAAAATTGTTACCAAGAAATGCTAATATCATGGTGATATGACAAGTGACTTTTTTCCCTACTTCATTTTGGTGTGAATTGTACCCCAAAACTTTCATATTGATGTCAATTGTTCTTCAAAACTTTCATATTTAAGTCTATTATACCCGTAAATTTTCATATTTTTGTCAATATTACCCACCATAAATATTGACATTAATATGATATCATTATTTTCTGTTAACAATTAAGACAACTTGAGATTTTATGATAGAGTTGAGTGAAATATGAAATTTTAGAAATATAATTGATCATAATTAAAATTTTTTTTGAGGGAACACCTAACACTTACGCCATAGTTTGGGGTACAGGACGTGCTTTTACCTATTTTTTTAAATCTTCATATACCTGAATGGCTTAAGGCATAATTGATAGTTTCCGATATATATATATATATATTTATTGGCTTTAAGCTTCTTGAAAGTGATTTTTTTTTTATGTTGTCTTGAAATAAAACATTGAAAAAGAATAATATTTTTGAATTCTCAATAAAATGTGTCTAAAAAAGAACTTGATCTATATTATTTTTGTAAAAGAGAATCAAATATTTTTTTGAAGTTGAATAAAAGGGCTGTTGGAAGTTGGAACCCAATTTGTTTTCAAAATGAAATTCACATTAGCGAGTCAGAGATGACAATTTGACCATTCTCTGACAATATGAACACATTTTGGTCTCACTCATTAGTATTTGCATTTTGTTTTTGGCCAAAATTAGTAATGGTTATTTAGGCAAGATAATTGTGATAAAATAAATAAATAACACAATAAATAATAAAACAAAACAAGATAAAATGGAATGGAAAGGAGTCAACAAGCTTACTAGTACAAGAATATATATACTAACATAATTTTGGTTAGCAAATGGAAGAAGCAAGTCAGATGATAAATTACAAACATAGTTTTGGTTTATCTCATTTTCAATCTCAAATTTCTCTCAATCTCTCTAGTCTTCTCTCAATCGCTCTTCTCGTTCAAATTTGTACTCTAGTTCTTTCTCTGATCAAAACTCCCTGCTTTCTCTGAATCTCTCTTGGTTTTTTTCTCCTCAGATTTGTTTCCTCCCTAATTATAAACACATGTGACTAAGAATTAAGAAACTTCAATCAAGTCAAAACTGCCTCTTTTGTTATTTTCTTTTTGTTGTTTGGAGATTGGTTGGGTTTGAGTTGAAATTGAGGCGTGCGCTGATCTGTGTGTGTGTTTATGTTTTAATGTGTGATGGTGTTAGTTAGAATAGAAAGAGATTTTTGTTTTTGTAAGATGGGCTCTCCATTTTTGGATTGGATCAAGAATTGGCCACTTGAGTGTAAAGTAGGGTTTTTTTAATTGTTTGTGAGCCTTTACCTTTGGACATCTTTCCCTTTTTTATGATTTTTTTTTATATAAAATTTTAAGATGGTTTGACAAAAATAAATATATCTATTTTTTTTTTCATTTGTTAGAGTAAAAATAAAATAATCATTAATTAAATGACAAAAAAAAATTACCTTAAAAAGATGCAGTATTCTAACTAGAGAAATGGTTATTCCTTAGACTATTAAAACTCCAAATCAAACCTAACTGTTAATACTATTATTATTACATCAATAATAAAAAAAATTATTAATATAAAATAAATACTCAAAATGATTTGGCTAAATTCACTTTATTATCGCTTCTGTTATTATATTGGCAATTCAATGACAGAAGTTTTGTGAGAATTTCATTTTAAACAATACCCTATTAAACAGGTAAAAATTCAATGTAAGCTAGGTCGCCATGGCGTCATCTATTTTACTTTAGTTTTCAGAATAATCATACACGTTTTTTTTTCGCTCCAATTGACATTAAAAATAGTGATAGAGAAAGAGAGTAGATTATATCAATGGGTGTTCTTTTTTCTCTTTTCTTTTTGTTTTTTTATCAATCTTAAAGTTTAATCTATCTTGCATAAGAGTAAGGTGAATGGGTGAATATTATGAAAGAAAAAATGAACTATCTATTTATTGTTTAACAAAAATGAACTAAAACAGGTAGATTAATTTTTTAAGAAGTGGTGAGAAGTGTTTTAATACATTTTTAAATTTCTTTATTAAATTCCTCTTAATTTTCAGGCTGAAACTTTTTTTNAAAAAAAAAACCCATGAGTTTCAAGTGTAGCCAACCCCATCTTTTTTGGTAATAAGGAGGCAATTCATTAAAAGAGCAAGCAAGATACAGGGTTCAAGCACATAGTACAAAGTTTTACTGTTACAGACCCGATCATTACAAAAACCTAGCAAATCAAAGAGGAAATGCGAGAAAATAAATACAGGAACTGAATTAAACATAGAGTAGGAAGAGTTCAGCTCTCTTCCATAGTTAGCAAGACCATCAGCTGATTGATTGGCTTATTCCTTGAAAATGTGTCTGAGAAGATGATTATCCAATAAGTCCAGAAGCAATCTGCAGTTTTGAATAAGAGAATAGAGAGGATGAAGAGAAGTTACAGTATTTTAAGAAATGAGATCAATAGCAGATTTAGAATCTGATTCCACAATGAGATTTTTGATGTTGTTATCAATAGCAATTTGAAGACCAAATTGAATACTCTAGATTCCAGCTTTCAAAATAGATCCTGAACTAATGAATAAAGAGTAACCAACAATCCAGTTTCTTTCTGAGTCTCTAATGAGACCACTATCCCCAATATTCGAATCCTTAGCTGATTCATCACAGTTAAGTTTAAAGAAAAGATGAGGAGGTTTTTGCCATCTAATTAGCATATAAAAAGAGGTTTTGCTGCAATTTTGATCAACAGTTATGAAATAATATTCTGCAATTTTGAGTACGAAGGTTATTATTCTTAACAAGTAGGTTCCATCTAATCTTGGCCATGTATTAACTAATTTAGCCTTCCTAATTCCTAAACCTCCATAAATTTTGGGGCAGCTACCTTCTTCCAACTCACATGATGCCTTTTTCTAGTGTTAATATCATGATGCCTTTTTCTAGGAAGGTAAAAAGATTGCATAGCATGGGAAGGAATAGAGTTAAAAGTAGAATTAATTAATTGAATTCTACCCGCCATAGATAGGGAGGTTCTTTTCCAACCTTGTAGCTTTTTGTTCATGTTATCTATAATGAAAGTGAAATCAGAAGGTTTGTAAGAGGGTTTGAGGGGGAGACCAAGCTAATTCCCAAGGGAGGAGGAGGAGTTGATTTGAAGTAAGTTAGAAGCATAGGTTTGAAAATCATGTGGAACAAGGTTAGAGAACCACAGGTTAAGATTTATCGAAATTAATCTCGAGTTTTGACATCATGGAAAAATTATGGAGGCAAGATTTGATAGTGTTAATATTCTTTTTAGTAGTTTTAGCAAAAAGAAGAATATCATCCGCAAAAGAGGAGATGGGAGATATTTAAAGTGTTGTCATTATTTCTAAATGTATATGGAGACCAATTCATGATGCATGCATGCTAGCTAACTTCACCACATCCACGAGTTTTAACTTTTAAGTATGACGAGTCTCTTTCCGGCCACAAAAAAAAAGTATGGCGAGTCTTAAATCAACACGTACAACGTACGTCTTGGCGAAACATACAATTAGTGAAAATAACTATTTGATTTTTTTAAGACTCAATATGAACCAATTTTATACTATTTAAAAATAATGAATTAATAATATTTAAATTACAAAGATCATGCTTTTGAAACGCAAAGGTTAAAGGAGGAATAAAAGGAGCAATAGGGTGAAGGCGAAATGCTTCTCTTGCACAAGCCTTCACATAATTGAGTTTGCATGCATCTGATTCTTCTACTAGTCTGTCTTTTCCAACAACACTGTCCAATTCTTGGGTGACTCTTTTCAACAATTCAGGTTGATTTATCATTTCTGCTAATGCCCATTCAGCTGCATTTGATGGATTATCAATTGTTGCAATCATCAATTCCTACAAAAATAAAATGAAAACAAAAACATTTGAGTTAATTCAACTGTCATATATATTTGGACCCATTTCTTTTTTTTTTAAAGATAGTTAAATATCTAAAAAATTTTTTGGAATTAAGTATAACTTACTATGATTATGGCTTTGATTTCCTCTTC
Organism: Chamaecrista fasciculata; assembly: GCA_003254925.1. Classification (NCBI taxonomy): domain Eukaryota; kingdom Viridiplantae; phylum Streptophyta; class Magnoliopsida; order Fabales; family Fabaceae; genus Chamaecrista; species Chamaecrista fasciculata. Next base: position 6,774 of record QANZ01037782.1, on the reverse strand, counting down.
TGTGAGTAGCTGCTTGTTATTGGCATCTTTAAGAGTAATAAGAACATCAAGCAAGTCTTCCTTCTCTTACTTTCTCCCATGCTTCCATTGTTGGATTCTGTCTTCAATGATAGGGTTATGATATTTTCTTATGATCCCAAGAGCCTCCTTCAATTTTTTCTCGTGACCGTCCAAATCAAGCCCTCTCAAGCATGGTATATAATCCGAAACACAAAATGCATACACGTATCTAATGAGTGTGAAGATGGCCCCCACATGCTCTTCTTCCTCAAATCCTGGCCCTCCATCCTTTCCACCTTCTCCAAAATACCTCTTATTGAAAACCATTCTCCTAATCACATTCCCACAGTATTGTTGTGTTGCAACCCTCACATTCACAAGACCATCTTTATGCTCACATAGGCTATTGATATACCTGATCAATGAGTGACGACAAGGTTAATTATCTTAGCTTCTTCAATTCTTTCCTCAAAATTAAGATTAAAGTTGTTTTTATTAGTTTATGCAGCATTTAACTATACATATATTAATTAAGACATACCTCACGAGGTTATCAGCTTCTTGAATCCTCATGTCATGAAGCCACTGAAGTCTAGTGGGAGAAATCAATTCATTGCTAACCACTTTCTTAATCTTTTTCCACTGCTGGCCAAAAGGCGAAAGAATGGACGTCAAATATCCACTTGAGATCATCTCTGCCGACATCATAAGTGGTCTTGAAGCAAAATTGGCATCTTGTTTCTTCAAGAATTCACAGGCAATAGTAGGGCACGTGACAGGCACCACATGAACATTACCTAGACGAATGCATGCAATGTCAGTGTTCATTTCATTCATCAACTCGTGTATCCATTTGAATACGGGCTTGTTTGCTAGCATCTCAGGAAGGTTTCCTACAATAGGCCAAGGTTTTGGACCAGGAGGAAGATGTAGTGTCTTTTGTTTCTCATAATTGTTGTGTTTGGATAAGGATTTTGTGCCTAGGTATGATGTCAACCCAGCAAGTAGGAGAAGCAAAGCATACAAAAAGTATGCATACACTGAGAACGAAAGACTAAGGGCATACTCCATAGAGAGTTGTGAAAGAAGTAGTAGTGTGACTTTGGAAGAGAGATAATTGATGATTTAGTTCTGGTTTGCCATTCAGTTATTTGTTGCCTATTTATAGTGGTATATCCTATACCCATATCAACATCTTAACTAACTTTTTGATGCGCGTGGATGAATAGTTGAGCATTCACTGTTTCTAGAATAAGTAAACACAATTTACACGTAGTAGAATTACAAAAGGTCCTTAGAGGAGCTTTAGTATTATAAAATTGAAACGCTACCATTCAATTTCTAAAAGGCTTGTGAGAATTTTACTTTTGCAAAAACTTATCGAGTTGATTATAGATTTTTTATATAAGGTAGGGCTACCACGATTTTGTCTTATAGTTTAATTTAATATTGTACTCAATACTCATTGCCTAGAAAGCATGGACACTGACACGGACACGGGACACGACACGGACACGGACACAGCGACACGCTAGACTTCAAAATTACGCGACACGACACGACACATATTTATATATAAAAATAATTAAATATTCATAATTTTTAATAAAAAATTTAAAAATTACAAGTTTTATTCATAATATATGTCATATGTATTATTATTTTCTCTCATATGTCATGTTAAAGTCACAAAAAATTGTTTTATTTTTTAAAATTTATGAATATGTGTCGTGTCAGTGTCGTACGGGTGTCGGACACTGACACGTGTCCGACACGGCGACACGTCTTCAAAATGAAGTGTCCATGCTTCTTACGCGTCACGTTTTAGTTGCATTAATTGTGTGATCAAATGACGTAATTAAGGACACGCTCGACAAAAATCTAAGGACAATTTGTGAACTCTTAATTTAAAATAAGTATGACAATGTTACTGCTTATTATTTTATTCTCTTTTTTTTTTGTTTTAAGTTTTAACACGGATAGCTTCTCTATATCTGACTATTTCTCAACGTTGACTGTCAGATTTAGAAGACAAATTTAATTAATTAAGGCTAATTAATATAATCTTCTAAAAGAGTTGAATTGAATGAATTCCTGTCAAAGTCTCATAGGATAGGACTTAGGAGTAATGAACAGCAAATACCGAATACTGAGTGAGTCCACTTGAGCGAATATAAATATTTATCCTTAATGCAAAACATGTAAAACCTTGAATGTGTATTACTTTAGTCTGTTTTTGCTTTTAGCCTTTAAGATATCGTTTTCCTCGTGCATATTTGCATGTAAATAAGCCCTCAATATTTATAATTTCCTTATATATAAAAAGAAAGACTTGCCATACTTAAACTTGTGGATGTGGTGAATCTAGCTAGCACGCGTGCATCTTTGAATAATTGATAAAGGAAAAAAAATGGCATATCATGGGTTGAGTACAAAAACAAAATATCTACTATCCTCTTTATTTCTGGACCTCAGAAATTTATTTCCTTTTTCTGAATTGGGACATAAATTACTTTCAAAATCAATTTTAATATGTGGATACTATAAATAGTTAAATTTTTAAAATCTAGATTATGATTTAGAAAAATATAAAGATATATTATTTTTTGTCGATATAAAAGTGTAATTATCAACTTTTTATTTGTAACTATTTAAGATAAATTTAATAAAATAATAATAAAATTAATAGTTTTAGAGAGATTTAAAAATGCGTTAATTTAAAGAACTCTTCCAATCACTTCTTAATAATTAATCTGTGTTTTAATTAGTTCATTTATGTTAAATAATAAATAAATAGAAGATAAAAATGATTTAAAAATATAGTCATTAATAATATCTTAGATAATATAATAGAAATTAATTGTATGATTTACTATTCTCACATAATTTGTTCTTTTAAATTAATTTTTTATTATTTTAAAAATTAATTTTATGGTTTACTATTCTGAAATTAATTTTCACTTGTATGATTTACTAAATTTGTTGATTTATATCACATATGAAGCATCTTCTAAATGTTTTATTTGTTGAATTTCAATGTCTCATATCTTTTCAACTTTGAAATTATATATTAATAGTATTTAAAATTGTTACCAAAAAATGCTAATATCATGTTGATATGACAAGTGACTTTTTTTCGGCCAAAAAAAAAAAAGACAAGTGACTTTTTTTTTCCTACTTCATTTTGGTGCCAATTATACCTCAAAATTTTTATATTCAAGTCAATTATACCCTTCAATTTTCACATTTTTTTGTCAATGTATATATTACCCCTATAAATATTGACATTTTTATGATATCAGCATTTTCTGTTAACGATTAAGACAATGTTAGATTTTATGGGACAATTGAGTGAGATATGAAACTTTAGGAATACAAATAACCATAAAAATTTTTTTGAGGGAACAATTAACACTTATGCCACAGTTTGGGGTACGATCGGTGCTTTTACCTATTTTTTAAATCTTCATATGCCTGAATGGCTTAATGCATAATTGATAGTTTCCAATGTATATGTATATGTATATATATATATTGGCTTTAAGCTTCTTGAAAGTGATTTTTTTTTTATTTTGTCTTGAAATAAAACATTGAAAAAGAATAATATTTTTGAATTTTCAATAAAATGTGTCTAAAAAAGAACTTGATCTTTATTACAATATTTTTGTAAAAGAGAATCAAATATTTTTTTTAAGTGGAATAAAAGGGCTGTTGGAACCCAATTTGTTTTCAAAACGAAATTCACATTAGTGAGTCAGAGATGACAAATTGACCATACTCAGACTCGCTCCAACTACTCTAGAGAACATATTTTGGTCTCACTCATTAGTATTTGTTTTTTGTTTTTATACAACATTAGTTTTTATTATTTAGCTAGGCAAATTAATTGTGATAACATTAGTATTAGTTTGATCCAAATATCACTATGCTATAATTGGACTAAGAAATTATTTTTTCTAATTACCTAATATTTGTTTATGTTGATGTTTACTTAGTGCAGTGATAAAAACAAAGTAATTTCTTAAAAAAAAAATAAATTAATAAAGGAGAAAATAAAGAAATGTCATAATCAAAATAATAAAATTCTCAATAACAAAAAAAACTAAAATAGTGGAATTCTACAACAATGACCTAAGAAGCATGCACAATTGACATGGATACGACACATAACACGGATACGCAGACACGTCAAATTTTTAAAATTACATGATACGACACGCATATATTTATAGATATAGCTATATAGGTAATTAAAAATTCATACATTTTGATGAGAACTGATGAACCTGGTTCTGGCCGGGGGTCATTATCTGGTTTGGTGAGGCAACTCTGGGTCAAAAGTCGCTTGCAAGTCAATGAACGCATAGGGGTGGCCCTGCGATTCACCTCTGATGCTTAAGTTAGTAAGGGATATGAGCTCGATAATCTTAATTGACTGAGTAGAGAGCGTACCTTTTTCTAGTGTGAAGGGTTAACCTATTATACTGGCTGAGGGTGGTCTGGCGTGATCTTGCCATAAATGCCTAGATGCTTGATTGTGATCCTGGCTGATCTGATTGTGATCCTTGGCTCCCACGTAATTTCCTTTTTTGTAAAAGGTGCCTTGATGGCTAAGGCATTATCAAGGGAGAGGATCTCGAGTTATTTGCCATGATTGACAGCGGATCTCGATCGATCCGTAATTGGCTCCTGATTGATTCAGGGAATGTTTCCTTATTTGTTGGTGTGTGGGCGCCCACACCCTTCGTGATTGTGGGCGTCAACATGTGATGGCGAGATACAGGGCGTTCATGCCTATGTGATCCATCTGGTGGATTTGTAGCCTGCTGGATCAAGGGCATGCTTTGCCATTTGGGCCTCCTAATTATTGGGCCTATTATCACTAGTCCCAACAAAAGAAGTGAAGCTCTGTCCCCATCAGTGGAGTCCCCCTCGAGGGCGTTCTCGACACTGACTGTATCTTTTCTTGCGTTGTTGGCATTGACGCTTCGAGTTTTGTCTTGGAGATTCTGGATGGTGGTGACCCAACTTGATGTGGCGTTCACGGATGTGGCGCCACCAGCCCTTGTCTTTCCAACTTCCTTGCTAACGTTTTTCGTCACTTCACTCTTTGTGTGTCAGCACATCGTGGCCACGCGGCAGCTTCTGGTTGGCTCTCACTCTGCAATGATGGCCAAAACGGAGATCGAGGGTGGCGCAATAAATGCAGCTTTTTGATTTTCGCAAACTGCTTTCAAAACCGCCATTTTTTCCCTCTTTTTCCCTCATTCGCATTTTCCAACTTTCAAGCTTTCTATCTCCTTCTTGTTTTTCTCTGAAGTCTTCGCCGAAACTGGGATTTCACGACGCTCCGTTCAGCGTTGCCGTCGTTCTTTCTGCTCCGATTACCGTGACCGATGACTTCCAGTGAGCATTGCGATACTTCCCTTGATTATTTTCCTGTATTGCATGCTTTTGAAGTTGAGTTTTACTCACTTTGTTCTTCGCGTTCTTCGTAGTGTTCATCAGTGCTCTACTGTTTTTCTGCGAGGATCCTGCTTTGATTCACCAGTACCATGGACTTTGACGAATGTAAGTTTTCTGAACATTCTCCTTCCCCTTCTTCATCTTCTTCTTCATTTGATTTTTGGTCTGAGTTTGGTGATCAACCGCTGAAGATCATTTTTTCAAACGACCCCTTTTTCCCTGAGGGTGTTTCTCCCCTTTTTGCTGGTGAATGGAGCAAAGTCCTACACCAATTGGGTTATAACTGTCGTGTTTCCTCAGCTGCTGGAAACAGTGCGAGAACGCCTGGCACATCAGCGCCCAATACCTCTGTGCCCGAGTCGTCAGCGCCTGCTAGGTTCGCGTCTCCCATGGATAGGAGAGATGGTGATGTGGGGGCGTCCTCGTCCCATGTTCCAGGAGAGCTTGAAGGGATGTCTGCTGTTTTGTCCTTGTCCACATCGACGGAGATTCATGAGATGTTATCTCCTGCTGCGGAGTCGTCGTCCATGAATGAAGAGTCGTCTGCACCCGAGGAAGCGGGTGGCGCTGATGTTCCTGTTTGGGCGTCCATAGGAGACGGCAATCCTCAGCAAATGATTTATGGCGAGGAAGTAGATTTCCAAGCTCACCCTAAGTGGTTTCTTTGCCAAAATCGCAAGTTGATCAACATTCCTTGGGTTAAGGAGGAGACAACGCCATGCGGTCCCGATAGGGCTTAAGTTATGAGGAATGCGCGTCCCATAGTTAATTGGCGCCGTCAGAGGCCCAACGTAAAAGTGCAGAAGGCGTTCTTGGATTTGAGCAACGAGTTGATGAGCCCGCCATGTTTCCCTTATCCTGGAGGAGACCTCGACTCAGGCCTTTTCAATGCAACTGGAGGGACCTAACCATTGATGAGCGCTTGGCGGCGCTGCGGTTGATCACCACTGACCTTTCTGATCCCAAGCGTTGTATGTGTCTTATTTTTCTTGCACGATATTTCATCTTATACTGATTGTTTCTAAACTCTGCTTGGTTTACATTTCATTGGTTGAGACTTCCTTGGCCGACGTTATCGGGACCAAGCGTCCTCGGGGGGACAAGGGGAAAGAGAAAGTGATGGCGTCTTCGAAGAAGAAGCCCGTTTCTGTCCCAAGGAAGCCTGGGAACCTTACGATTCGTGAGCCTACTGCGGCTCCAAATCCTCCTGCCAATCACATCGGCGGGGAAAGAGAAACTGCTGCTCCTGCGGCCAAGGATGGGAATGTTGGAGATTGTGCCCTAGGGCCAATCATTTATAGATATGTT
>QANZ01037776.1:89137-103166 GCA_003254925.1 Chamaecrista fasciculata | reverse complement strand
CACTTTTAATTATAATCATATATAAAGATTTCGACTTAGGCCTTAATATTCAAGAAAATTATCCAAATCAATCTCATTGATTTATTTATGTATCTCATACATAATTTTGCACTTAGATAATTAAAATAGACTTTTAGCCAAAATTTGATCGGTGAATTTTGTAAAACTAAAACGGTGATACCACTGTTGGGAATTCAAGGGCGCCTAAGGCAGCGGAAGCAAGAAAAACAGTAAATAAAAAAAAAAACTAAACGCCCAGGTCCAAGAATTCCCGAACGGATCCGCTAGCTGAATTTAAAACTTTTGGTTAAGTGGTATACCTCACGAGTTTCAATCGGTTTAGTTGAACGGGGCGTTTCCAAGAAGTCCACGTGACGCGTCCTTCCTCCGCCGGTAATCCACACGAACAGTTTGGAGATGCCTAGGTGCTAGCCTCCTTCACTTCTCAAGTGAATCCGGAACCTTTATCTACGGGTGTTCTCTCTCTCCTCACCAAGAGAAAATCGAATTTTCTCTCTAAGAAGAATTAGGCTAAGTCGACTTTTCTATGTGCATGAGGCTCTCACCTTTTGTGATTTCACTCTCAAGAATCCAATTCTCAAGTTTGTGAATTCTCTCTCTAGTCTAGATCAAAAATCGAAATTTTCTCTCTCTAGATTGGGCATGTATCAAAGAATCCAATTCTTGTGATCTCTCTATGAAAGTCGACTTTGGCTTGCTTTTATAGGGTTTGGGGACTTTGATAATTATAATTTTAGGAAACCCTAAAATCATATAATTATCAAACCATTATGATATCTTAATATCACAATTTTAGGACTTGATTTCCAATTTAAAATATTACCTTAATATTAAAATTGGAATCAAAATGCAATCTTGGAGAATCAATTTGGAAGATCAAATCTTCCCAAATCTCTCTCTCCCATGCGCCATCTCCCCCTCCAATTATCTTGTTGAATTTAATAAATTAAAATAACTAACTAACTCTTAGGAAGTTATAACTAATTTATTTTCCAACAATATTGAATTAAAAGAATTTCCACAATATCTTTAAGTCAATCTCACCAAGTCTCAAACTCTAGATAATTGAATTAAAATATTACATTAATATTTTAAATCCAATAGACCTAGGATTTTCGACTTGCCCTATAAGTCATGAATTAAAATATTACTTTAATATATTTAATTCATCCATTTGAAATCTAGATCAAATCTCATTTGAATTTCAAATTTCAAGCCATGACTTTAATTAATAAAACATTTTTATTAATTAAATTCCTTGTATATATGAGGCGCCAACCTCATCCTATTTAGGCCTAATATTAGTGAATTTAATAAATTAATAATTTCCTAACTCTTAGGAACATTATCCAATTTATAATTCCCCTAATATTATAAATAGGAATATAATTGTAAATAGCCTAATCCAATTATCTATTTAACAATTATCATATATATATATTTAAATTTGTCTCACAAATCTAAATATAATATATCTGTAGATAATTAATTCAAGACAAGACTTTATGTCCCACAATAAGTTATGTCTCAAACGGTGTCACAAATGTGACCCACGAATTAGGGTTAACTCGTGTTCCAGCTTGGCATCTGGTTCCTGCTCGTGTGTGACCCAACAGGCCCCACGTGAAGTTGCCAGTAAGTCATCTCATGACTTACAAGTCGAGAGCGGACTCTAGCAAGCCATCACGACTACCCAAAATACGTGAGTTATCGTTTTAACCCCTAAACGACTTAACCTTAGTACTATCATGTTCAGATCCCTTTTTGTCCTACGATATTTTGGTAAGGATTAGGCATGGGAATGTCATCCAAAATCCAAACCTCAACTTTCTCGATCTCCTGAGTAAGTCCCAATATCCAGTGTGGCCACACATTCCCTTGGACAGACTCGTCGATGGGGCCAGTTAAATATCTCCCATCTCTATGAGGGACAAAATTCCATCTTGGTCAACCACATTCCTCAGCACGACAATCAACCAAACCCGTACTCAGCCCTTATGGCTACCCTGTTACGGATAACGTTAGACTAAGCCAAAGTTTGAAAACTGTAATGCCGGAATAGTCAAGACCTCAGGTCTAAGGGCATCATGACAGATTGTACAAGAGAGACCAGCTAATGACTGAACCCATGCAGAACTCTCCGGGTCGGTCCAGCAATTTGTAACTCTTACATAATTGCACCATGACTCTCGTCCCAGCATCTAGTGCGTGCATCTCCATGCACCGAGGTCATGCTGGTCTTGGTTCGATTCAAGTTCCCACTCGAATGAGCGACCAGGGACAGTTTAGATTAACTATCTCATAATTAATCATGGATTGTTACCATAGTAAACATGCTATTAATATGATAACCATTAATTTATCTCCATAAATTAATCGATATGTTCCCAACATATCTATAGGATGATTGATCCTAGGGCACAATCTCCATCAAGAATATCATTTCCAATGAGTAATATGTCGTCGACATATAGTACCAAGAACACAATTGTGCTCCCACTAACCTTCTTGTAAACACAAGGTTCATCAGGGTTTTGCAAGAAGCCAAACTCTTTGACTACTTCGTCAAAACGGTGATTCCAACTCCTGGATGCTTGCTTCAATCCATAAATGAATCTCTGAAGCTTGCATACCATGTCTGGTGCCTCAGGACATACAAACCCCTCGGGTTGTATCATATACACATCCTCGGGCAGCCTTCCGTTAAGGAACGCTGTTTTGACATCCATTTGCCATATCTCATAGTCATAATATGCGGCTATGGCAAGGAGGATCCTAATGGACTTGGCCATTGCAACAGGCGAAAACGTTTCGTCATAGTCTATACCATGACGTTGCGTAAATCCCTTCGCAATTAGCCTCGCCTTGAAGACGTTGACATTGCCATCCATGTCTGTTTTCTCTTTGAAAACCCACTTTCACCCTACGGGTTTTACACCTTCGGGTGGAGCGACCAAGGTCCATACCTTGTTGTCGTACATAGATTGCATCCCAGCCTTCATGGCTTCAATCCATTTCTCAGAGTTGGGATCTACGATGGCCTCTTGATAGGTGGTGGCTTCACCATGCTCCGTGAGCAACACATCTCTGTTTTCAGTCACGAGAAATCCGTAATATCTCTCTGGATGAAAACGTGTCCTATCAGACCTTCGTGGTCCTTGTGCTTCTGGAGGAGCTTCCACAACGTCTTGTGGAACTTCTCCAGTTTCCGTTTGTGCCTCTGAAGTGCTTTGTGGATTTTGAACTTCTTCAAGATCCACCTTACTCCCACTGTTTCTTTTGGAAACCAGATCCTTCTCCAAGAAGAATCCACTTCTGACAACAAACACTTTGTTGTCAGTTGGGCAGTAAACATAGTATCCCCTTGTTTCCTTGGGGTACCCTACAAACAAGCACTTGATGGATTTCGCTGATAGTTTATCGTTAGCTTGCTGCTTAACGTAAACCTCACATCCCCAAACCTTGAGATAAGACAAATCGGGACTCCTCCCTTTCCATATCTCATATGGTGTCTTCTCAACTGCCTTAGACGGAACACGGTTAAGTGTGAACGCGACAGCTTCTAAAGCATATCCCCAAAAGGATGGTGGAAGATCAGTTTGACTCATCATAAATCGAACCATATCTAATAGAGTTCGATTCCTCCTCTCAGACACACCATTCAACTGTGGTGTTCTAGGAGGAGTAAGTTGTGAGACTATCCCACAACTACTAAGATGATCAATGAATTCTTGACTCAAATACTCGCCTCCTCGATCAGATCGAAGGATCTTGATTTTCTTGTCAAGTTGGTTCTCAACATCATTTTGAAATCTTTTGAACATTTCAAAAGACTCTGACTTATGCTTCATCAGGTAGACATAACCATATCTACTGAAGTCGTCAGTGAACGTAGTGAATTAGGAGTAACCTCCTCTAGCATGAATACTCATGGGTCCACATACATCACTATGTATGATCCATAACAAGTCAGATGCCCTTTCATTGTGGCCAGTAAAGGGCGCCTTTGTCATCTTGCCAAGTAAACATGATTCGCAAGCATCATATGATTCAAAATCAAATGAGCTTAGAAGTCCATCTTTATGGAGCTTCTCTAGGCATTTCTCGTTTATGTGGCCTAAATGACAATGCCAAAGGTAAGTAGGATTAGACTCGTTAGTCTTAATCCTTTTCGTATCGATGTTATAGATTTCGTTACTATGTCTTTGTTCCAATTTTAAGATATAGTGGATTTCATGCAGATCTTCCATAAGCATATAACACATCATTCTTATAAATTGAAAATCTACCATTTCCATTCATGCAAACAAATCCTTCCTTATCCAAATAAGAAAGTGATATAATGTTAGAACTAAGAGATGGTACATAATAACAATTGTTTAATAGCAAAACAAGCCTAGTGGGCAAAACTAGCTCGTATGTTCCTACAGCAACAGCAGTAACCCTTGCTCCATTGCCCACACGTAGGTCCACCTCGCCTCTACTCAACTTTCTACTTCTTCTCAACCCCTACACATTAGTACATATGTGAGAACCACAAGCAGTATCCAATACCCAAGTGGTAGGAGTAGACAAGTGAACGCCTATCACAAAGATACCTGAAGTAGAGGCTTCGCTCTTCTTCTTCTTCTTCAGATCTTCCATGTACAGCTTGCAGTTTCTCTTCCAGTGTCCCGGCTTCTGGCAGAAGAAACAAACTGTATCCTTAGAAGGCTTTGCCTTCTTGGCAGGCGGTGGGTTAGGCTTAGCCGCAGGCTTGGTCCCACCAACCTCGGCGTCTCCTTTCCTCTTTCCTTTGCCCTTACCCTTTCCCTTGTTCTGAACTAGTAAGACCGTGCTAGGCGTTTTCTTTATAGATGCCTCAGCAGTCTTTAGCATCCCATGCAGTTCAGAAACGGTCTTCTCCATGTCATTCATGTTAAAGTTTAAGACGAACTAGTCATAACTTCTAGGTAGCGAATTGAGGATCAAATCCGTCGCTAGCTCTGGCACAATGGGAAAACCCAGCCTAGCAAGGTGATCTATGTACCCCTTCATTTTTAAGACGTGGGCACTAACGGATCCACCTTTTGCCATCTTGCAAGAGTAAAGAGCATTTGCAGTCTCAAACCTCTCTTGCCTTGCCTGTACTTGGAACATATCCCTGAGATGTGTCATCATCTCGTATGCTCCCATGTTCTCTAAGTTCTTTTGGATCTCAGGAACCATGGTAACCAGCATAAGACAGGCAACGTCCGCAGAGTCACTTTGATGCTTCTCGTAAGCATCTCTCTGTGCTCTTGGAGCGTTTGCAGCAGGCTGTTCAGGGATGGGGTTCTCTAAGACATAGAGCTTTCTCTCCTGGGTGAGAACAATACTCAGATTTCGGTACCAGTCGAGAAAGTTAGTCCCAGTTAACTTGTCCTTCTCAAGGACAGATCGCAGTGATAGTGTTTGAACGTTCGTTGCCATTTGATTCTACAACTAGATATGAAAAGTTTAATTAGCAGGAAAAATAAAATTATATCCACCATTTTATAAAACCCAGTAAAATTTATTATTAGTGGCTAAGACCCATATTTCACCAAATTGTTTATCGTCGCTGAGGGCGATCATGCACTCTTTGGTTATTTAGGTAGGTAACTCCTTACCAATCACATCTCTATGTGACTCTTAGATCCTTATGGGACTGTATCATCATATGATACTTATTATGGCATGTTTATCCCATCTAATGCCTTGAGGTCCAAAACCGTTTTGATAACTCCATTAAGTCACACGGTAAAACATGTGAATGGCTAGGTTCAAAACAACGAGGCCGAGGCCCAATCCCATATTATCAAGGCCCAACTAAATACGTGTCGCTGAGGGCGATCACCGCATTTAAAGAACCAGGATTTCAACAGGCGTCGTGTTGAAACTCACATTCACCCGTGTCTCTTCAAGGTCAAGGCAGATACGTGTCGCTGAGGGCGATCACCGCTCCACGATGAACAAGATTTTGACAGGGCGTTTTAGCGATGGCATTAAAACTTAAGATTCTCTAAAAGGGTTTGATTTTTAATTAAAAAGGTTCCGTTTTATAGTTTAATTTTAAAACTCCTTTCAAAATTAAACGAGTCATGCCACATGTTTATTACCCCATGTATCTCATACATATAAACATGTGCCCGGATTTTGTATCGTATACATAATCCCACGCTCGTATCGTATACGTAGTTGTAGCGCGATATATATATATAGCATGTTAAAATTTCGCACCCTAAACATACATCTAGCGCATCACATACAAACTAAATGTAAAAACATACACCGTGTTTAGATATGGCCCATCTACCCTAGATTTCTCCCAAGCCAATGAGAGAACTTTTCTAAAAAGAAAAATAAAATTATAAGAGAATAAACCCCAGTTGCATTGAGGTATAAAACTGAAAGTAAAATTACATAAGAGTAGAGGGAGACGACACGCAGGCCGTATTTACCGAAATAAACTTCCTAGAGCCATATCCAACACCACACAATTCAAATATGAACAATTCATACAATTATATCAAACACGGCATACAACACATATATTAAAAACCATTTTTAAGATTGTGTTCAATTTAGGGTCTGTGCAATTTTAACATGTCTTTCTTGAAATTAGGCCTTTTATCAATAATTATAAAATTCAGGAATCTCATTCAAGAATTTTAAATTATTGACCACCAAAAAAATTTAAAATTCATAATTTTAATAAATTTTCAGCCACCTCTATAATATTATAATTAAAACACTTTTAATTATAATTATACAGGATTTTCGATTTTGGCCTAAAACTTCAAGAAAAATTTTCCAATCGATTCCATATGTATCTCATACATATAATTTGCACCTTTTTTCTGTAGATTGAAATTTTAAGAAAAAACGTTTGGTGGATTTCTTTGTAAAACCAAAAACGGTGATTGAAAGCGGTAAACACACATATCATACATCATATGTACACATAAACAGTTTTAAATCCTAGAACTAGCGTGGCTCTGATACCACTGTTGGGAATCCTAGGCGCCAAACGCAGCGGAAGCAGAAAAAATAAAAAAACTTTAAAGCGCCTAGTCCTAGAATTCCCGACAGAATCCGCTAGCAGAATTTAAAACTTTTAGATAGTGGTATACCTCACGAGTTTCAATCGGCTGGTTGTACAAGGCGTGTGCAAAGAGTCCACTCTCAGCGTTCTCCCTCTGCCGGTGATCCACACGAACAGTTTCTTGGGCACCAAGGTGCTAGCCTTCTGTTCTTTTCTCCAAAAGAATCAGGGACCAATCTACAAAGCTTTTGAACTCAAGAACTCCTTCTTGAAACAAAAGGACTAAAGTGGTGCAATAGAGAAGCCCCACAAGAACACCTTCTTGAAATTCTCTATTCTCACAAACCCTAGTTTTTGGAGCCAAGTGGATTCTCTCTAACTCTTAGAAAAATCGACTTTTCTCTCTCTAGGTGCAAAGGGCGATTTTCACTCTCTCTCTACAAGGAGGAAGAAAATCATAAAGCTAGGGTTAGACTTGGGGGGCAAGTCGACTTGCTCCCCTATATATAGATATAATATTTGATTTTATTATTCCAAAAATCATGATATTCTGATAATATTATAATTATAGGACTTGAATTTACAATTAAAATATTACCTTAATATTTCAATTTGAATTCAAAATGCAATCTCTGAGAATCAAATAGAAGATCAAATCTTCCCATGGGACCCACAAGAGAATACGCCATCCTCCTCAAATTTTATCTTGAAATTTCATAAATCAAAAACATTCCTAACTCTTAGGAATTCATAATTCTCCAAAGATACGGAGTTAAGATCTCACCAAATCTATTTGAATCAAATCTTTTGATATCTCCATCAAATCTTTTTGAATTCAAACTTATTATTTAAATTAATAAAACAATTTTATTAATCCAAAATTAAACTAAGAGGCGCCACCCTCAAATTAATATTGGGGAATTTTATAATTCAATAATTTCCTAACTTTTAGGAACCTTATCTGGATTATTTTTCCCTAATATTTTAATTGTAAATAATTAATCCCCATTAATTATTTAACAATTATTATATTTAAACTTGTCCCACAAATTTAAATATTTCACAACTGTAGATTAATTAAGACAAGACTTAATGTCCCAAACATTTCGCTGTGTCTTAAATTGTGCCACCGAGTGACCCACGAATTAACCCTAATTCGTGTCCCTTTAAGCGGTGTCCTGATCCTGCTCATGTGTGACCCAGCAGGCCCCACGTGAAGTTGGCAGCAAGTCATCTCCATGACCTACAAGTCGTGAGCGGACTCTAGTAAGCCATAACGACTACCCAAACACACGTGAGTTATCGTTTTTACCAAAACCGACTTAACCTTAGTACCACCTTGTCATAGACCCTATTGTCCTACGATATCTTGGTCATGGATTAGGCACAGGAAAGTCATCCATAATCCAAACCACAACTTTCTCGATTCGCTGAGTAAGTCCCAATTTCCTGAGTGGCCACTCCTTTCCTTGGACAGACTCATCGAGGTCGCCAGTTAGATATCTCCCATCTAATGAGGGACAAAATCCCATCTTGGCCAATCCACATTCCTATGCACGGCAATCAACCAAACCCGTACTCAGCCCTTATGGCTACCCTATTACGGGCAACGTTAGACTAAGCCAAAGTCTGACAACTGCAACGCCGGAATAATGATGACCTCGGGTCTAAGGCATCGCGACAGGCGTACAGGAGAGGCAAGCTGATGACTAAACCCATGCAGGACTCTCCGGGTCAGTCCAGCAACTCGTAACCCCTTACGTAATTGCACCATGACTCTCGTCCCAGCATCTAGTGCATGCATCTCTATGCACCGAGGTCATGCTGGCCTTAGTTCATTTTCGTTCCCACGAAAACAATCGACCAGGGACAAATTTAGATTAATTATCTCATAATTAATCACGGACGCTATCATAGTAAACATGCTAATAATATGATAACACATTAATTTATCTCTATAAATTAATCCAAATGTTCATAACATTTCACATAAAATGATTGGCCCTAGGGCACAATCTCCAACAGGTTTCCATGTAACGATCCAACTTTATATGGACCTCATCTTGACCAGCTACACTTTAGTAAAGGAGACATATAATTTTGTGTTTCTTCTCCACCATATCAACTCTCTTAGTTGATTTACTGGTGAACACAAAAGTCTCATCTTTGTTCACTCCTCTTGAGTGCCAAAGGCGGTTACTCGTGTGAAAGCGTCAACCTTTCTACCTATACAACATACTAGACATTGTATACAACTAAACACAGAAAAATATGATGACGGAAAAAACACAGTAACTTTAATAAAAAAATAAATGTATTACATAAAGTTTTCATATCATATTTTGTGCATGCCTAGTGCTAGCATGTGTTCTTTAATAACATTCTCTCCTAATGGTTTCGTTAGGGGGTCTGCTATCATACATTTGGTTGAAATGTATTCTATAGACACTATCTTTTGTGCAATATAATCTCTGAAAATATTTTACTTGATGTCAATGTGATTGGTACTCTCATTTCAAAATCCAAGATGTTCTATAAACCTCTTCAGCCATAGAGCTTCTTGTACTGATGATGTGCATGCCACAAATTCAGCCTCCATTGAAAGTAAGGCAATGCACGTTTGGTTCTTATACTCCAACATATGGCGTCGTTGTTGAGCAAGAAGGTATAACTTGAAGTTGATCTTCGTTCCTCTTCGTCACCGCCTACATCAGCATCGGAGTATCCAACAAGGTGTAAGTCACTTCCTACGTAGCACAATGCGTAGTTGGAAGTGCCCTTCAAGTATCGCAAGATCATCTTTATTGCTTTCCAATGCTTCTCACCGGGTTTGACTGGAATCTATTTACCAATCCAACTGCATAGCATATGCCTGGTCTAGTACACAACATTGCATACATCAAACTGCCAACAACACTAGCATATGGAACTCTTTCCATTTTCTTTTTCTCCGTTTCGGTTTTGGGACACTTATTAAGACTCACGGCTACACCGGTAGCTACTGGGGTACCCATGGGTTTGCAGTCTACCATGTTGAAACGTTCCAGGATCTTATGAATATAATTCTCATGTGAAAGAGAGAGAATTCGCTTTGAACGATCTCTTTGGATCTTAACTCCAAGAATGTATTCTGCCTCTCTCATCTTTCATCTCAAAATTCATTGAAAGCTATTCTTTAACAGCCGTCACAAAATCTAAACTATTTCCGGCCAATAGTATATCGCCTACATATAAGGATAATATAACAAAATTACCCTGAAACTACTTAATCTAGACGCAGTGGTCTATTTCTATCATTTAGGAAGTCGTATGAAGTCACTGCTTTGTGAAACTTCAAATACCACTATCTACATGGTTATTTTAATCCATAAATGGATTTCTTAAGTTTACGAACTTTGATCTCTTTTCCTTTTTCAATGAAACCTAATAGTTGTTCCATATAGATTTCTTCATCCAGATCACCATTTAAAAATGCGAATTTTACATCCATTTGATGTAATTCAAAATCTAAATTTTTCAATATTGCCAGAATATGTCTAATAGAGTTGAAATGCACAACTGGTGAAAACGTGTCATCATAATCAATGCCTTTCTATTTTGTGTATCCTTTAACCTAGTCATGCCCACAAACGCACATTGACATCAAGTACAATTTTGTCAAAGATTATATTGCACAAAAGATAGTGTCTATAGAATACATTTCAACCAAATGTATGACAGCAAACCCCCTAACAAAACCAATAGGAGAGAAGGTTTTTAAAGAACACATGCTAGCGCTAGTCATGTGCAAAATATGATATGCAGACTTTATGTAATACATTTATTTTTTTCAATTAATGTTATTGTATTTTTTCCGTCATCATATTTTTATGTGTTTAAGTGTATACAATGTCTAATATGTCGAACAGATAGAAAGGTTGACTCTCTCACACGAGCAACCTCCTTTGGCACTCAAGAGGAGTGAACAAAGATGAGACTTTTGTTCGGAATTCTAAGCGCCTAACGCAGCGGAAGCAAATATAAAATTAAAAATAAAACGCGCCAAGTCCTAAAATTCCCGAACGGATCCGCTAGTAGAATTTAAAACTTTTAGATAGTGGTATACCTCACGAGTTTCAATCGGTTGGTTGTACAAGGCGTGTCCTAGGAGTCCACTCGCAGCGTCCTCCCTCTGCCGGTGATCCACACGAACAGTTTTCCGGGCACCAAGGTGCTAGCCTTCTGCTCTTTTCTCCAAAAGAACAAGGGACCAATCTACAGTGACTTTGACTTCAAGAACTCCTTCTTGAATCAAACAAGGTGGCGCAAAAGGAAAGCCCCAACAAGAACTCCTTCTTGTTTTTCCTTCTCTCACAAACCCTAATTTTGGTAACCTCAAATCGAATTTCCTAACCCCTTAGGCAAACTCGATTTTTCCTCTCTCAACTCATGAGAGCCAAAATTTTTCCTCACTTGGAAAGCTAGGTTTTTTGAGAATGGCGATTTTCTATCTCTCTCAACAAGGAGGATGAAAATTGCACAAGTGAGCTCTCTCTATTCTTCACCCTTAGGCGCCTAGCCTAGGGTTTCTTATAATTATATTTAGAGCATTATTATAATTCCATAATCATAATAATTTGGCTTCATAAATTGAATTTCAAATTATAATATTACTTTAATATTTAATTTAAATTCAAATCGTAATCTTAGAGAATCAAATGAGAGATCAAATCTCCCTTAAAGATCCTCCAAGATGGCGCCATGCTCCCTTATATTATCTTTGGAATTTTATAAATCAAAAACATTCCTAACTCTTAGGAATTCATGATTCTCCAAAGATCCTGAGTTGAGATCTCACCAAATCTATTTGAATTCAAATCTTTTGATATCTCCATCAAATCTTTTGAATTCAAATTCATGAATTAAATTAATAAAACAATTTTATTAATCTAAAATGCCAAAAGTGTTGGAGATTGTGCCCTAGGGCCAATCGTTTTTTGTGATAAATATGTTGTGAACATATTATTAATTTATGGAAGATAAATTAATGAGTTGTCATATTATTTGTATGTTTACTATGATAACATCCAAGATTAATTATGAGATAATTAATCTAAACTTGTCCCTGGTCGATTATTTTTGTGGGAGCAAAAATGAACTAAGACCAGCATGACCTCGGTGCATGAGATGCACGCACTAGATGCTGGGACGAGAGTCATGGTGCAATTACGTAAGGTGGTTACGAATTGCTGGACTGACCCGGAGAGTCCTGCATGGGTTTAGTCATCAGCTAGTCTCTCCTAGTACGCCTGTAGCGATGCCTTTGACCTGAGGTCAATGACTATTCTGGCGTTGCAGTTGTCAGACTTTGGCTTAGTCTAACGCTGCCCGTAACAGGGTAGTTATACGGACTGAGTACGGGTCTGGTTGATTGCTTTGCTGTGGAATGTGGATTGGCCAAAATGGGATTTTGTCCCTCATTAAGATGAGAGATATCTAACTGGCGCCCTCGATGAGTCTGTCCAGGAAAATGCGTGGCCACGCTGGGATTTGGGACTTACTCAAGGAATCGAGAAAGTTGAGGTTTGGATTATGGATGACATACCTGTGCCTAGTCCATGACCAAGATATCGTAGGACAATCGGATCTCTGACACGGAGGTACTGAGGTTAAGTCGTTTTTTGTTACCAAACGATAACTCACGAATTTTGGGTAGTTGTGATGGCTTGCTAGAGTCCGCTCACAACTTGTAGGTCATGGGGATGCCCTACTGCCAACTTCACGTGGGGCCTGCTGGGTCACACACGAGCAGGAACTGAACACCATTCGAGTGGGACACGAATTAGGGTTAATTCGTGGGTCACGCGAGTGACACAATTTGAGACACAGAGGAAATGTCTGGGACATTATGTCTTGTCTTAATTAATCTACAGATGACATATTTAGATTTGTGGGACAAATTTAAATATTAAGGCTTAAGTGCACTTTTGGTCCCATAACTATGACAAAGGTTTCATTTTGGTCCCATAACTTTTTTTGTTGCAATTTTGGTCCCATAACTATGACAAATGTTTCATTTTGGTCCCATAACTTTTTTTATTGCAATTTTGGTCTCATAACTTCTCAAAAGGTTCCACCGTTAGTCCCTTGGTGAATTCCATCCATATTTAGCCGTTAAGTATGTCGTGACATTGTGACTAGGATCATGATGTGGCAAAATAAGATGAAATGGATTGAAATAGGATCTATATGCAACATATTAAAACTTATGTATACCCAACCACAATATATACAAAGAGTGGTACTTCTTCTTCCTCGTCAGCCCAACGGGACTTCCTCTTCCTCGTTCCGCTTCCCAATTTGCCGTCGCCGCCGCTTTGGTCGTTCGACTCTGGCTGAGGATCCCATCGACATCGTCGGTGCCTTCTGCTTGAAGTCTCTTCTTCCCCACCAGATTGGTCCCTGTCAGTACCACTCTTTGTACATATGGTGATTGGGTATAGATAAGTTTTAATATGTTGCATATAGATCCTATTTCAGTCCACTTCATCTTATTTCGCCACATCATGATCCTAGTTACTATACCACGTCATACTTAACAGCTAAATATGGATGGAATTCACCAAGGGACTAACGGTGGAACCTTTTGAGAAGTTATGGGACCAAAATTGCAACAAAAAAAGTTATGGGACCAAAATGAAACCTTTGTCATAGTTATGGGACCAAAAGTGCACTTAAGCCAAATATTAATAATTGTATATACTTAATGAGATTAATTATAGACAATTTAAATATTAGGAAAATAATTCAGATAATGTTCCTAAGAGTTAGGAAATTATTGAATTATAAAATTCCTAAATATATTAAGAGGGTGGCGCCTCTTGGGGTGTTATTTGGATAAATAAAAATGTTTTATTTAATTCAAATAATATTTGAAATTCAAATGGAGATTTGAAATTCAAAAGATTTGGTGAGTATCTCTCA
>QANZ01037776.1:66261-88447 GCA_003254925.1 Chamaecrista fasciculata | reverse complement strand
GTTAGACTAAGCCAAAGTCTGACAACTGCAACGCCGGAATAATGATGACCTCAGGTCTAAGGCGTCGTGACAGGCGTACAGGAGAGGCAAGCTGATGACTAAACCCATGCAGGACTCTCCGGGTTAGTCCAGCAACTCGTAACCCCTTACGTAATTGCACCATGACTCTCGTCCCAGCATCTAGTGCATGCATCTCTATGCACCGAGGTCATGCTGGTCTTAGTTCATTTTCGCTCCCACGAAAACAATCGACCAAGGACAAATTTAGATTAATTATCTCATAATTAATCACGGACTGTTATCATAGTAAACATGCTAATAATATGATAACCATTAATTTATCTCCATAAATTAATCAATATTTTCAAAACATTTATAGAATGATTGGCCCTAGGGCACAATCTCCAACAACTTTTATGTTCACCAATAAATCAGCTAAGAGAGCTGATATGGTAGAGAAGAAAAACAAAATTATATGTCGCCTTGACTAAAGTGTAGCTAGTCAATATGAGGTCCATATAAAGTTGGATCGTTACATGGAAACCCACTTCCATGATACCTGTAGCCAGACAACAAACTTTCCACGTTGACGTCATGGGATGAGTTGAACATTTTGGGTTTAGATACTGAGACTATCTAGACTTAAGTTTGTATGGTGTTTAATGACAATTTAAAAAGCGACGTACGCTCTTGAAGTAAAGAGTGACACCGTAGAATGTCTTTCATACCACATGTGCTGAGAGAACCGCATAAAAAGGGAAACAAGTGAAAGGTCTCTAGTTCATTGCTGTGTGAGTCCTTGGGAGGAATCATCTTCCCATTGATGTTCTTATAACTTTGACAATACCATGAGGGTATGCTTTAGTGTCTACTACTTTAGAATTGTTTCCTGCGATCATGAGTGATACGGTCTAAGGTACCATGCTAGGAAAGCGACTGATACATATCTAAATGATATTTGGGTGAAAGGAAGATTAATTGCAATATACACATCCATGCTAGTGTCTTTGACATGTCCCTTATGACATTGTGTTGTCATAAGTGCGGATACCAAGCATACAAGGAAGACAATCTAAGTCAAGCAATGACTTGAGAGGGATTAGATTTGTCATAATTAAAAAGTGTATATAGTTAAATCTAGGACATTTGAGGCATAATTTTTATGTTCCAGCTACACGAAGGAGAAGGTTGCTTGTGCTGGTCCCATAAAAATGATTTCTAGTACAAGTACCTAAACGAAGACTCATGCCCACACGGTCACCGCAAAGCACTAAGTATGAAAGCAAGAGAAGACGAAGAAATTTTTGACAATCCCACAATCCACCGAGTGTGAGTGGGAGAAGTTGGAATATGGGTCCACCCTTGATGGATTAAACCTAAGCTTTTTTTTTTTGGCCTGAGGATTGAACCTAGTTAAATGTGATCCTATATATAATAATTAAATATTATTATTGATGAGCGGATCAATTAATTAACATTGAAAGGATCGTGAAAGTTGATTGAGATTTATGGGAAATATCAATCAGAATTATTTTGAATAATTTTGAAAAGATTATTTTATTTAATTTCACCAATATTGTTTTTAATAATAATTAAAAACAATAACACATACTCACGCACACCTTTCTTAGGAAGCAGTTTCAAGAGAGTGGGGACATGGGCTTTGAGAACGTGGGAGTGAAATAGAGTAGAGGGAAGTCTCATTTGAGGGGATTAGAAAGTTAATTGTGCGAGAACAATTTTCAAATATTGGCTCTATTCTAGTTTTTCCTTTCCGCGTCTTGCTCTATCTGAGAGGTGACATTTGATGTGAAGACGTGAATCTGAGTTTGTCATTATGACCGATTTTCTCATGTGAGTATCTTGAATCTATATTTCTGATATGCTCGAATTCTTTCATAAATGATTAAATCCCTACCCAACATCAAATATTCACACATATTGAATGTTTTTTTTTAGACAAATATATATTATAAAATACCCCAAAAAAATAAAAAATATTCATCATCAATCCTATTGCTATCAGCGAAAATGTATTTATTTTTACTAAAAAAAAATGAGTATGGCGTGGGTGTGAGGTGTGAAATTTATATAAGTGTCTCGAGAGAAATCAGGCCAATAACGGTTGACTGTTTGTGCAATTTTATTTCATTAAAATGAAGCTGCGTGTTCAGCGTGGATTTCAAAATAATTTTATTTTCATTAAGAAAGTATTTAAATTTAAGGCAGTACGTAAGAAGTTGAAAAAATATCTCAAACTAAAAATTACAGTACTTTATAAAAAGTCAAATGAATAACTCTAATTTTAATTTTTGGTTTATTAAATTCTTAACATGCAATAAATAATTAAATAATAGTTAGGACACTGATTAGAATTAGAGTTTTTGTTTAAAAAAAAAAACTGACCTAATTCTAATAAATAAAATTAAACTAAATTGAAAAATAAACAATTTGAGTTATTCAAAATTTTCATCAAATTTGATCAATCAGTTTAAGTATATATATTAACTAAACTAAATTGTTCATAATTTTCTTTTTAATTTTTATGTTACATAAATTATTTAGGTAACCAAAAAACTATCTTATTATATTTAGTCTTTACTTTAAATTATTGACTAAGAAATAAAATATTATTTTGATTGATTAAAACTNTTCATCTTCTTCATTCATTTTAGTCCCAAATGCTAAAAATAAAATTGTAAAGTATCCCAAAACCCTTCCAAACATTCCAATTTAGTCCCTAAATGTATTAAAAACCCTAAAACTTAAGCCCCAAACTCTAAACCCTAAACCCTAAAATCCTAAACTCTAAACCCTAAAACCCCAAACCCTAAAACCCTAAATTCCTAAAATTGTCAAGTGTCCCAAAACTCTTCCAAACATTCCAATTTAGTCCTTAAAAGTATTAAAAACCCTTAAATCCTAAAACCCTAAACTCTAAAACCCTAAACCCTAAAATCTAAAACCCTAAACCCCTAAACCCTAAATCCTAAACCCCTAAAAAAACTACTCTCTTGCAATTTGGTCCCTAAATCCTACTTTCCTCTTCATCATCTTCATCTTCTCATCCACTCCAAACCCCAAACCACAAAACCCTAAAACTACACAACCAGAAATCACCAAAGATTGCACAAGTTTCATCAATTCATCAATTCTTGATTAAAAAAAATTAGTTCATCATCAGTTCATATCATCATCATCATCATCATTCATCAGCCGAAAAGCTCTCGTGGCAGCGAAGGAAGGAATCGAGAAGCTTAGAGACTCATGAGAGAGAAAGCAAGTCGCGACAGAGTGAACATGTGGCGTCGTTGAGCTTTCCATGGAGTGAACCTGATGGTCGCGACAGAGACTCAAAAGCGAACGGTCGAAATGGGTAAACGACGACGGCGACGACGAGTTTTCATCATCAGTCGCAGGCATTCTCTCGGAATTTCTTCAAAATCGAAAGAAACCCCAAACTTTCTCCCCCAATTCAAATTCGAACCCTAAGAAATGAATGAATGTATCTCGCGACGCCCAAAATGGTTGTGAACGTGAAATCAAACCCAGAAATTGAAAAATCGAGCGAGAGAATGTTTAAGGATTTGAAGAATCGAGCCATTTTGAAGTTTGAGGATTTGGTTGAAGCAGTAGGATCGGCGGTGAGGAATGAAAGATGAGAGAGGAATGAGGATGAAGATGAAGATGAAGATGAAGATGAAGAAATTAGGGTTCAGGGACTCAAATGTTTTTTTAATTATGATTTAATAAATTGAGAATAATCGGATAAAATGAATGAACTCAAATTAGATTTTTTTTTTAGGGTTTAGGGTTTTAGGGTTTTTAATACATTTAAGGACCAAATTGGAATGTTTGGAAAGGTTTTGGGATACTTTACAATTTTATTTTTAGGATTTGGGACTAAAATGAATGAAGAAGATGAAAAAGATGAAGAAGAGGATTAAAAAAAGTTTTAGGGGATTTAGGGGTTTTGGGACCAAATTGCAAGAGAGTAGTTTTAATGAGGTGTCAAGTGGAAATGAGTTGGATATTAATTTGAGCAAACCCCATTTTTGGTCCCTCAATTGTTACTCAGTCGAGGATTTGGTCCCTCAACTAAGCATTTAACGGCCACCTAAGCAGATAACGGTGACACGTGATCACTTAACACCTCTATCACTAACGGACCAGACGGAGGGACCAAAACGTAAACTGGATTGTACAATTAAGGGACTGAGTTGTAGTTTTCCACAATTGAGGGACCGATTCCTCGACTCAGTAACAATTGAGGGACCAAAAAAGGGGTTTGCTCTTATTTTATATGCAGAAATATTGAGTCAAGTTAAGATTTCTTCTTCTTCTTCTTCTTTTTCCTTTCTAAATTTAATTATAAATGAATAAAGATAAATTAGCAAGAAGTTAAGATTTCCTTTCAAAATAGACGTTGATTAGAATAACCCTTTTCTTTAATCTTGGAAAAGGAATTACAACATTGAATGAATAAATAATGGACCAAATTTGGCCATTCAGATTCAACCTTGAAATAAACGAATGTTTAAATATGTTTACAGATCCCATAATCTCACAACTGGATTGGTGTTTGTTCGAATTTAATATTCAACAATAACCGAGAATTGGTAGGAAAAAAAATAATTTGTGATCATAATGAAATAAATAAATAAATAAATAAATAAATATATTATCTAATTCAAACCTAATTATTAATTCACTAATAAACTTTTTTAAAATTTTTTTACTAGATTTTAAGATAAATGTTAATTAAATAAACTAATAAAGTATAAAAGTTTCACATTATATATAATAATTTTTTTTTGTGAAATAATTTTTTAAATAATAAAAAAATTTTAAAAACACAGTTTAGAATTTTATAACAAAACTTGGTTTGAATAAATATGACAAACAAAATTTTGAATATTATATATTTTCAACTTTATATTAAAAGTAGGAGCCGCGGAGGGGAAAGAGATTCCATCAAGTTTAGTTGGCAAAAAAAGTGTCAAAACCCTATTCTGGCCCCTAAAGTTTTGTTTTTGTCCCCTAATATTTTTTTAGTTTGTTTTGGTCCTTATTGTTTTCTAAAAGTTTCTTGATTGATCTCTAACTATTGAATATGGTCATATTTCTCTCGTTTCAAATCTAAATGCAATTAAATCAAAGCTACGAGTTAAACTTGACAAGTTCTTTTTTTACATAGTTGGAGTCATCAGCAAATGAGCTCAAATTGAGCTCGAAAATGGGCCACTTGTTTCATGAATTTTGTCATTTCTCTCTGAATTTAAGTTTGAATGAAACAAAATCGGAGTTACAAATTACTCATGACGAGTTCTTCCTCAATCAATTTGTGGTTGTTGCTAAACGAGGTCAAATTATACTTCAAACATGAGTTTGGTCAAAACATTAATATTATCAGAATATTATTTGACCTTTGGTAATAGTTCCAATTAGAAAAATAAAGAACTCGTCAAGAGTAATTTTAGTTCCAATTCCGTTGTATTCAAACTTGAAACGAGAGAGATATGACCAAATTCATGAAACAATCAACCTATTTTTTCGGGTTTGATTTTATGTTCTATTTAACCTCGTTTGTCGAGGACTCTAAGTAGGCAAAAAAATAACTCATCAAATTTAATCTATAACTGTGATTTAATCGCATTTGAATTTGAACATGAAAGATATGACCAAATTCAATAGTTAGGAACTGTTAAGAATCAGATTTGATTATGTAAATCAATCTGCATTAAAGTGTTGACCCTGAGATTAGCCTAAATATTAGAGATTTGAGAATCAATTATATTAATTGTATTTCCTAGAATAGACTATGTTCTCTTGTATAAATACCCTATGACATTCAGAATTAAAAAACAATCAAGAAAAGTCTTTTTCACATCCTACTCTCTCATTCTATATTTTTATATTTTACTAAAAATCAACATGGTATCAGAGCCTATTGTGATCCTCCACTAGTTTCTCTTTTCTTTCTAGCCATCATTTTCTTTTTCTCTCTTCCCACTACTGTGTTTCATTCCAGTAGGGCATTTTGAGGCTGTGTTTCATTCTAGCCATCAGTATTTAGGGTTTTGTAAGGCTGTGTGTCATTCCAGCCTTCAGGGTTTTCTACTATCATCACTGCACCACGCTGAAACAGGTCTTTGTCGGGCTTTTCTTGGAACACGTGCCCCACCACCGTGCTCAGCGGCTTCCGATCGTCAAAACCCACCTTCCGCCGTCGCCGTCCGCCGCCGCAAGCGCCTCCACGCGCCGCTCGACAGTCCGCCGAAAATTTCACGCGACGGCGCGTGACACCGTTTCCGGCACCAGATTCCGCCGTTCTCGACGTCGCCGTGCTCGCCGGCATCGTCTGGTCTCATTTCTGGAGTTTGTTTGCCAATATCTCATACTTGTGTTGGTCTCCTCTTTCTTAATGGCGTGTTCATCATCTGTGACTACGTCAATTGCCCACATTGGTAATGTAACTGCTTGCCTTACTCATTCTCCTGACATTTGTCCTTGGATTCTTGACTCAGGTGCCTCTGAACATATCTCTGGTAATAAACATTTGTTCACCCATATTTCTAATTCCTCTTCTCTTCCTTCCATTACTATAGCCAATGGTCGTAAAACTATTGCTACAGGAATTGGTCAAGCTCAAATTCTTCCTTCCTTATTTGTTGATTCTGTTCTTTATGTTCCAGAATCTCCCTTCAATCTTATCTCTGTTAGCAAATTAATTCGTTCTCACAATTGTTCTATTACCTTTGCTAATAATTGTGTTTCTATCCAGGATCGTAGTACGGGTCGGATGATTGGCATAGGCCGTGAATCAGAAGGATTGTACCATCTTTCACCTGTTACATCTCCAGTTGCATGCCCATCCAGTAGTTATCCGTCTCTTCTTCACAATCGTCTAGGACATCCAAGCGTTTCTAAACTTCGCCAAATGGATGCCTCTCTTTCTACCTTGTCTTCCCTCCCGTGTGAGTCGTGTCAATTGGGTAAACACACACGTTCTTCCTTCTCTGGTAATCTCAATAGTCGATCCACCTCACCCTTTCAACTTGTTCACTCTGATGTTTGGGGTCCTAGTCGTGTGCCTTCTGTTTTTGGTTTTCAGTACTTCGTAACCTTTATTGATGATTACTCTCGTTGTACATGGTTGTATTTGATGAAATCTCGTTCTGAGGTTTTTGATATCTTCCAAAGTTTTTGTGCTGAAATCAAAACTCAGTTTAACACTTCTGTTTCTATCTTGCGTTCTGATAATGCTAAGGAGTATTTGTCTACACCCTTTAAGACCTTTATGACCTCTCAGGGAATTCTACATCAGACATCTTGTCCTTATACCCCACAACAAAATGGGATAGCCGAACGTAAGAATCGTCACCTTCATCTATTTGAGTCTTTGTTTATGCGTCCAGTGAGTCTCATTGTTCTTGCTCTTTTTCCCTTTCTTTGGTTGTCTCAGCCTATTCTTATTTTCATCCATTCTCTGTCTATTGTGATTTAGTAATTTCTTATTTGTCCTCTTCTCAAATGTTTTTTCACTCAAGTTTGTTGATGACTGAAGTTTGTGGTTATGGATGTGTTCTCATTCCATCCCTTCTCACATTATTCATGGCTGTGTTTTCATTCCAGCCTCCTCTCTTTGTGACTTCATCCATGGGCTCATGGCTGTGTTTTCATTCCAGCTTCTTCTCCCCATATGATTTTAGTCGCAAGATCATCTTTCCTTCTCTCAGCAACTTTAGTGGTGATTTCCTTTGAGTTGTCTATACTTTGTGTGCCTTGTATTTGTTTTACTATTGTGTCTTCTTTGTGTCTTTGGGTTTCCTTTACAAGTCATTCATGATGTTAGATCTCCTTTGGTGTCTTCTTTGTGAGGAGCCATGTGCTTCTTCCTTCGCCGAACTCACTTTGTCTCACCAGTTTTGGTGTCTTCAGTCATTGTTCTGGCTGCTTTAAGAGGTTTTCGGTGTTTTCTGAGACATCACTTCAGAGTCCACTAGACATTGCAATTCTTGGATGTTTTGAGATCACCATTTAAGGTGACATTTTGAGACAACACTGACAGAAGATTTGGTGTATGTCTACTTTAAATCCAATGGATGTTGCCACTCTTTTGGACCTTAGAGATCACACTACATGGTCACTATTTGAGATATCACTGATAGGGGGAGTCTCATAGAAGTTTGTTTAAGGGTGTTTTTATTAGTTTGTTTTGTGTTGTTATGATGTATGGGTTTTTATGTTTTAGAATACCTTTGTAGAAAGTTGGGCATGATTAAAATCTATGCTCCAACTTGAGGGGGAGTGTTAAGAATAAGATTTGATTATGTAAATCAACCTGCATTAAAGTGTTGACCCTGAGATTAGCCTAAATATTAGAGATTTGAGAATCAATTATATTAATTGTATTTCCTAGAATAGACTATGTTCTCTTGTATAAATACCCTATGACATTCAGAATTAAAAAACAATCAAGAAAAGTCTTCCTCACATCCTACTCTCTCATTCTATATTTTTATATTTTACTAAAAATCAACAGGAACCATCGATGAAACTTTTAGAAAACATAAGGACCAAAACTGAACCAAAAAATAATCGGGACCAAAATGAAATTTTGAGTAAACATTAGGGACCAAAATAGTTTTTTTACCATTTCCAAAACTCCATCAAGTTTATAAAGGTCAACGATAGAAACCATATAGCAAACGACGTAGTTTCGCTCTATGTATAAATATCGAACTTCAATTGATCTGCTTCAAAATCAGAAGTGAAGAAACTTGACAGAATCGTCTTCTTCCTCTAATTTCCTCTGTGAGAAAAACTTCTTCACCTTCTTCATTCTTGTTCAATTTTCCCATTAATTTCTGTGATTTTCAGAAATCTGAAGATTCTCTTAGTTTTCAATTTTTGTTCATATTAAGTATTTCTCACTTTTTTCTCTGTAATTTGGTCTGAATAATATGTGTGTGATGTTTAGTGTTCAGTTCCTTTGGGCAGTGAAAAAGGCATCCATGGCTCCTAGAAGTTTTAGTTTCGAGGAGGTGGCCAAACATAACCATAAAAAGGATTGCTGGCTTATAATCCATGGAAAGGTTAGTTTCTTGCTCACTATATTATTGGCTTCACTTCAGTATTATCGTCAATCTCTCTTTCAGCTCTTTAGCTTTTTTTTTCTTTGGCAAAATATTAGTTTTGTCCCCAATCCTTATATCAGCCGTTAATTTTGTCTCCAATCTTTTTTTGCTGGAAATTTCGTCCCTCGTCTTTACATGTTAGTCAATTTTATCTTTGAATAACTTCTTTCAATAAATTAATGACTTACTGCATTTTATTTTTCAATCTGAGTTGGGATTTAAGTTTCCCTTTCTTTCAATTTTACATTACATATCATTAGTTACATGTATTTTGTCATTAATATTTGGGTCAAATAAGAGTAAAGGATAAAATTGACTAAAATGTAAAACATTGGGGACGAAATTGACTGCCAAAAAAAAAGATTGGGGATGAAATTGACAATTAGTGTAAAAATTGGAAACGAAATTATTACTTTTACCCTTTTTTTTAGAAAACTTATTATTTGATCCCTGAATTTATATCGAGTTAACTAATTAGTCTTTGAATAATCGAAATACACAATTTGATTAATGAAATATTTCAATTATCAACTATTTGGTCCTTGGCGACGATTTGATCATTGAACTTGAACTAGTTTTATACTTTTTGGTCCCTGAATTTGTACTAAATTAATATTATTTGATCCCTAAATTTGAATTAACTTTATACTTTTTGGTTCCTGAATTTGTACTAAATTAATATTATTTAATCCCTAAATGTAAACTAACTTCATTCTTTTTGGTCCTTGTATTTATACTAAAGTTATACTATTTGGTTCCTGAATTTGTATTTTTTGGTCCCCGAATTTGATCGTGAGACCAAATCGTTGATAATTGCAATAATTTGGAGACTCAGTGGTATATTAAGATTATTAAGAGACTGATTAGTTTACTCGGTATAAATTTAAAGGCCAAATAATATATATATTAAATTCATAGTTGCTCCTTTTTATTTTTTAATGATGAATTTTGTTTGTGCTGAATCCTAATGATTCAATAAACAGAAGTAATATTGAATATGTGTATTAGTTCTAGATTGACTAAGAAATGATATATGATAATCTTCCGATGTATTAAAATAGAAGTTTGTAAAAACATAGTAAAACATGTAGTGTTAGCAGTTCATCTATTTGCCTTGATTTCAATCAGTTTTCATTTGCTTTATTTGTCTTAATTGCATTATCAAGCTATCATAAATTATCATGGGATTAAATCATTATCAAGAATATAACATTTACAGGATTACTTTAATCCGCGTATCAAACTCAGGAATAGCTTACTTCAAAACTCATAATCCCACAATTATTTTCTTAATCCGCATACCAAACGTCTCCTTTCTCTCTAAACCTGCAATTTATCAAGGTTTTAAGGCTTGAACACTATACACTACTAGTTATGATGGTTTCCAATAGGATCTAGCCTTGAACACTAATACGTTTGCACTCTTCAGTTAACATGAATATAAGCCTCTTCCTGTCCAATTTCAAATTGATGCAGCTAGAAGAACTCAGCTTTCTGTTGTTTGAAATTTAATGGGAACCAAGTTGTCAAGGCAAGTTATTATTCACTTTTAAAAGTTATCCTTGACAATTGGGAAAATTAGATTAGTTGGGATTAGTCTAGGCAACTTTAGAGGCTTCAAATCTTACTGAGAATATGATGTTGGAAGAAGGAAATATGTGACTGAGAGTTGACTCGGTCGTTTTTTTGAGTAAATTAACAATTTAGTCCCTAAAAGATTATCGAGCTGATAATTTAGTCTTTAAAAGATTAAAATATATATTTAGTCTGAAAGATCGAAACGAAATACTCTTTAGTCTTTGAAAGATTAAAATGATATCCTATTTAGTCAATAAAAATAACTAATTAGTATACTTTCTTGATCTTTCGGGGTGTAGACTGTGTATTTCAATCTTTCAGAAATTGAGTTGTCAATCCGATAATCCTTTATGGACCAAATTGTTAGTTTACTTTTTTTTCTTCTTTTCCTTTTGGGTCCCCTCTTCTTAAAATATCTGAAAGTATAATAGGTTTGCTCAATGAGTAAGCTGGACCATTGGAGGATGTGTAAATGTTAGATTTCAGTGCTTCACACCAATGATTTAGCTTTAAAGAAGAGAAATAAAAATCACTAAATAAAATGAGACACACATACTTGCGCTTTCATGCTTTTGGATGTCAAATGGAAGTGAAAGTATGAATTTGGTCTCGTATCTTTTGGTGAATTCTTAATTTTTTGTTGTACTTTTGGTCCCGTATCTTTGCAAAAAGTCCCAATATGGTCCCGTATCATATTTGGTCTCATATCTTTTGGTTAAGTTGCAGAATTGGTCTTATATCTTTGCAAAAAGATCAACCATTAGTTGATTCTTTTGTAAAGATATGAGACCACTTCTGCACCTGACTCTAAGATATAGGACCAATTCTGCAATTGACCTAAAGATATGGGACCAAATCTGCAACGATGGAAAATATGGGACTAAATTGGGAACTGACCCTAAGATATGAGACAAAAAATGCAATAAAAAATATATAAAACTAAATTGGACATTGAACAAAAGATATAGATCAAATTTACACTTTGATATCGTATACCTTAAGGTTATTTCTTTGAGTTCGCTTTATCAGTTTGAAACAACTCTGACTCTGATTTCTTTCTTTAGACTCGTTTAATTTACTGCTCTCTTCTAGTCTGTTGTCTTAGAATTTGGAGTAGAACTTCCTTTTAGATTTTTTTTTTCTTTTTCCTGATATTCATCTAAATTTTTAATTAATTTGGATGCATTTCATTTTTCTAGGTATATGATGTCACCTCATTTTTGGAAGAACATCCAGGAGGTGATGAAGTTTTGCTGTTGGCTGCTGGTAAGTAATTTGTCATTTGTTAGGTAGAGGAGGAACAGAGTAGACTAAATGCCTATTTGAATGTACTTTCAATTTCTTTTTCTCATTTAGTCAAAGTGTAAATTTGGTTCTATATCTTTTGCTCAGTTCTCAAATTGGTCCTGTATTTTTTTCTGTTGCATTTTTGGTCCTGTATCTTTACAAAAGGTCCCAATTTTGGTCGCATATCATTTTCGGTCCCATATTTTTTAGTCAAGTTGCATAACTAGTCTCATATCTTTCCAAAAGGATCAACCATTAGTTGATTCTTTTGTAAAGATATAAGACTACTTCTAAACCTGACCCAAAAATATAAGACCAATTCTGTAATTAACCCAAAGATATAGGACCAAATATGCAACAAAAAAAGATATGGGATCAAATTGGGACCTGATCCAAAGATATGAGACCAAAAGTGCAACAAAAAGTATATGAGATCAAATTGAAAACTGAGCAAAAAATATAGAATCAAATTGGCACTTTAGCCTCCTCCTTTTAAAATAAAAGCAAGTTTCTCAAAAGGCAGAGTTATCGATAGTTTAATAGTGTATGGCCACAATATCCAATACCAATAAGCACTTTTATCAATATCATTGTCTCATTTGTGTTTGGCCAATATCATTTTTATCAATATCATTGTCTCTTGGAGCACTTTTATTGAAAACTGAGACAATGATCCTTTTATCAATATCATTTTCAAAATCTTCTGGTGTTTTTGTCACAGAGAAAGATGCCACAGATGATTTTGTAGATGTTGGCCATAGTGACTCTGCAACAGAGTTGATGCAAAAATACTTTGTTGGAGAGGTTGACACTAACACTCTTCCGGCAAAGCCGAACTACCGTCCACCGCCGCCGGCTGAAGCATATGCTGCTAGTGACCAGTCTTCTGGATCTCTACTTAAGATCTTGCAATTTGTGGTTCCATTGCTGATATTGGGTGTTGCATTTGCTCTCCAATACTATGGTAAAAAAACAAGTCCAGCCAAACCTGAAAACTGAATTTTAGCTAGAGCCTAAAGACTTTGATGTACATTTGTTATTGAGAATCATTTGTTATTGAGCTTTTAATTTGTTTGTTCTTGTGTACCATTTGAATTCTTTATGCTATCTCATGATCATCCTTGCAAGGGATAACTTCTTATGAGTGTGTTGTTCATTATAATGCCGTGTTCTTAATATGACTTGAGATCCCAAACTTAAATCTTCTAAAATTGATTGGTGTTAATAAATGTAGCAATTTGCAGATTTTACTATTCTGTACCAACACTAGTTTGATGTTGTTGATTTACACATTTGATTGTAAGTAACAAAAATGTTTATGTATGCCTCTTGTGGCAAAACAACAATAGTCGAGTCCATATGAAGATTTTTTGCTTGGAGTTTAAGAAATGTTAATGAACCCATAAGATTTCTTTTCTCACTAGACTACTGCAAACTCTGCCAATAAAATAAATTCAAATTGATGAATGATTTTGGTATTAGGCTTTTAAATATTGTACTGTGGTGAATCTGACCTCTCTAGCTAGTTCAAAAGGCTTGAACCAATCTAAAAATGTCCTTTTTGCAATTTAAAATTTTCTGTTGCTATCATTTAATTACTGCTAACTAGTGTATAGATTTGTATTTAATTAAAATTACTGAAGGATTACTATGGGGATTTGGATCATCTATAGTTCTTCTCAATACTTTTTTCTTTCTTTTACAAATTAGTTTGTAGGCCAAAGTTCAAATTTGGTCCCATATATTTTGTTTTGTTCCCAATTTAGTCTCATATTTTTTTTTGTTGCACTTTTGATCTCACATCTTTGGATCAAGTCCCAATTTGGTCTCATATCTTTTTTGTTGCAAATTTAGTCCTATATCTTTGGGTCAGTTGTAGAATTGGTCTCATATCTTTGGGCCAGGTGCAGAAATGGACCCATATCTTTGCAAACGGATCAACTAACGATTGATCCTTTTGCAAAGATATGAGACCAATTCGGCAACATGACTAAAAGATATGGGACCAAAAATAATATGGATCAAATTGGGACCTTTTACAAAGATATAGGACCAAAAGTGCAACAAAAAAAAGATACATGACCAAATTGAGAATTGAGCAAAAAATATAGTACCAAATTTACACTTTGACCTAGTTTGTATATTGTCATTTTTTAAAGAAATTACATAAAAGAACTGTAAATGATAACTTTACAGACAATCCAAACCTTACAATAATAGTAGCTTCAGCAGTTTTTGCTGTCACAGTACGATTAAGATTTAAGAGGTTAATCAATTTTAATCATCGTGATGACCTCGTGAGCTAGATTCTATTAGATATGCCCAATCTTGTTTCAAAACTTGTAGTATAGTTTGGTGGTCCCCACTCTAAAATATTCATTAGTTTGGTTCAAAACTTTTGCTCAGGTCTCAATTTGATCGCATAATTTTTTTTGTTATAATTTTGATCTCATATCTTTTATTCAGGTCGCAGATTTGGTTGTGTATCACCTTTGGTACCATATCATTTGGTCAGGTTGCAAATTTGGCTTCATATCTTTGCAAAAGGTTTCACCGTCAATCTCATATGATCCGAAGATATAAGACTAATTCTACACTTGATTTAAATATATGAGACCAATTCTGCAACCTAATCAAAAGATATGGGACCTAATTTTGTAACCTGGTCGAAAATATGTGACCAAAAGTGCAACATAGGACCAAATATGCAACTTGAATAAAAGATATGGGACCAAAAGTGCAACAAAAAAAGTTATGAGACCAAATTGAGACCTGAGTAAGAATATGGGACCAAAAATGCATTTAGGCCTTGGAAAAATAAAAGGTATGATTTAGGTGTGAACATGATTGATGGAAAATTGTGCTTGTCTCACTTTGTTTAGGGCAAGCAAACAAACGAATAAATTAAATAGTTGCTTAGCGACGAATCTGTCCAGCTAGCAATGGTTTTAATTTAAAAAAGGTCAAAATCTTATTTCGATCCTTAATATTTACCTTGAATTGTGTTTTGGTCCCTAATATTTTCTCTATTCTATTTTGGTCCTTAACATTTTCCAGAAGTTTTGTTTTGTTTTGGTTTTTAATAATTTCCACAATTGGTTCCTAACTACTGATTGTAGTTATATATCTCTTATTTTCAGTTTGAATGTGACAAAATTGAAGTACGGGTTAGTTTTAACGAGTTCTTTCTTTAGCTAGTAGGAATCTTTGAAAAATGAGGTCAAATCGAGCCTGAAAGTGGGTCGATCATTTTATAAAATTGGTCATATATTTCTCATTTTAAATACAAAAGCGATCAAATCGAAACTATAGGTCACTCTATGACGAGTTCTTTCTCTACTCCTTGAAACCATCAGTAAATAAGGTCAAATAGTACTTCGAAAGTGGTTTGGTCAAAACACCAATACTAACTTTCAAAGTACTATTTCACTTTGTTTGTCAACGACTCTAATTGGACAGAGAAAGAACTCCTAAAAAGTAACTCATATATATGATTTCATCGCATTTACACATTAAAAGAGATATAATTAACCTCATGAAAGGAGCGACCAACGTTTGAGTGAAATTTAAAACATAATTTGATTTCGTTTATGGACAGCTTCAACTGAACTGATAAATAACTAATCAAGCGTAACTTGTATATTTGATTTTGTTGCATTCATACTTGAAAATAAGAGAGATATGACCATATTTAGTAATTACGAATTAGAATATAACTTTTGAAAAACATTAAAGAC
Source organism: Chamaecrista fasciculata (assembly GCA_003254925.1). Taxonomy (NCBI): domain Eukaryota; kingdom Viridiplantae; phylum Streptophyta; class Magnoliopsida; order Fabales; family Fabaceae; genus Chamaecrista; species Chamaecrista fasciculata. Next base: position 72,705 of record QANZ01037776.1, on the reverse strand, counting down.
CAAAACTGAACATAAAAATATTAGAGACTAAAACAGAATTTAGAATAAACATTAGGAATGAAAAAGAGGTTTTAACCCTTTAAAAGAATTATATATTTTTTAAAAATATTTTGGCCACTTTTTGTGTTGGTGACAAATGTTCAGGTCAACTTATTGTCCGTAGTTTGCATGCTTAAAATATAACAAAAAATATTGCATTGGCTCTTAAAATTAAGTAACTTTCCACCTTCTAAAGAATGACCTTTAATTTTTCTTTTTTATCATTTTTAAATTATCTTCGTTCTTCTATTTTCTTTCAGTGAATTTGTTGGTTTACTTTTTCAATATAATATTATAGAAATGACAAAAGCTATTAGCCAAATATTAAAACATAACTAAATTATAAAGATCGTTTCATAAAATTAAATTATAAATTGCTTATCTTTTATAAATTAAATCAATAATCTAATCTGAAACAAAACACTTTTAGAAGGAAAAAATGAAATTCGATAGGGAATATGGGTTGGGTAAACTCTTACTATAGGCCATGGGGAAAAAAGATGAATGATATGATAGTGCTTTATTAACTAATGTCACATATCATTTATTCATATCTAATTTTACTTTTTGTTAGCAATAAAAAAATTTAAGATATTAGTTACTAGCTGGAGATCTTAAATTTGATTCTTTATTGTTGTAATATACCAATCATCTTTCTAATCAGACTTAAGGCTATGGGCTAGAATACTTTTTGTTTTAAAATTAAAAATAATTAAATTAAGAATCACGTAATAGATTATTATAATTTTTCGCTTATGATTATTCTTTTCTTTTTCAACTCCATATTTAGCTTAACCAATATTTATTTATTTTTCAATTCATAACCAAAAGGTTTCAAAAATACATCTTGATCTCACTGGTGGCACGGTACGGTGCATCAAATAATGTTAGATAATGTATTATAGTGACACAACCTAAATCGATTTTCTCACAAAGGCCAGAGCCTCAAGATAGAACTATGATAAACAAAGCACACTAATTATTAGCTTATGGTAAGAGATTTATTCTAATTAGTAACTTGAGAGATATAAATCTTAACTTGGTGAGATAGCAGATTCTTGTCAAATTATAATTGGCAAACAAATCCCCTCTGAGTGATACACTTTAGAATTGGCCACATGGAAATTTAATTTAATTGTTATGAATATCTTTTAACTTTGTATTAGTTCTTCAATTATAAGGAAGTTTATGCCTAATTTATGAACTTGATCATGTCTTCCTTCTTGCATATTTGTCTTTCTTCTATTTTGTAGCTTTGTCCGAGAGTGCAAATGTTTAAATTTTAGAGAATCTTATCAAGCCAAATATTTTAATGTATTTTGGTCATCAATTTTAGCTTCACTGCTTTGTGACGGTTATAAAAACTGTCGCAAAGCCAAGCTTAACGACGATTAAATTAAATTGACTGTCGCAATTGATCGTCGCAAGTCTACACGGTTAAGGTTGATCGTAGAAATTCTTTGTAGAATTGCGATGATTAAATAGAAATTGTTGCAATTTTATCCAGGCTTAACGACAGTTAAAATTGACCATCACAATTATACATAGAATGACGATGGTTAATGTTGATTGTAGTAGAAATTTGGAATTGCCATGGTCAAACAGAAACCGCTGCAATGCCAATCAATTTCTATTTAGTAAACTAACAATTTGGTCTCTAAAGATCACTGAACTGATAACTTAGTCCCTGAAAGATTAAAATGCACATTTAGTCTCTGAAAGATCAAAACAGTGTAAATTTTAGTCCCTAAAAGATCAAGAAAATATACTAACTAGTCCTCTAGTCCTTTTTATGGACTAAATAGTATACTATTTTAATCTTTCAAGAACTAAATTGTATATTTCAGCCTTTCAGGGATCAAGTTGTCAGTTTGGAAATCTTTCAGGGACCAAATTGTTAGTTTACTCATTTTTTTGAAAAAAATCACTAGTATTGTTTCTCAAAATTTATATCGCAAAGATGGAAAACCCTACCGCCAATATCACTCAAAGTCATCCTCTTAGCCAAAACTTGCATATTTGATCACTTTAGACTCAAAATCCCTAAAAATCTTGTTCTCTATCGCGGCTTGAAAGAAAACTAAACCCTAATCTTGTTCTCTACACAGACGAATACACAACTCCACATTAATCTCAACTACTTCTTGACAACAGAGAGTATTAGGGTTTTTCGATTTTATTCTTCTCATCGGTACATTCTATTTACCATCGTTCTCCTAAATCAATGTGAACCAAGTTCATAGACAACAAGTTTTCACTTTCTTGTCATCGGTACAAACAGATGCACACAACTCAAATATAGCCATCACTTTGCTTCTTTAATGATTTAATCTTTTTATGCAATTGATTTGAACCATTTTTTTTAACCATTTTTTTTATTTTCAAATTTTGGTTATTTCTTTCTGCATTTTCATGTGCTTTTACTATCTAAGAGAACCAATATGGTTTGGTTATGTTTTAAGTGTTTTTTTTATGGACTATTTGGATCCTTTTTGTAACTTATACTTAACCCATATAAGAATGATAATAGGTTTAATTTAGTCATTTAATTCGTGAACTTGTTAGCAAAGATAAAATGAACTTTTAAGTTTCATTCATTTTTTAGGAGCCCAAACAACATAACATATGAGTTATGTGTCTCTTGCATGTGGGGTCAACTTAGTTCTTTGTGAGCCATCAAAAGAATTGAATTGAGCCCTTAATGAAGAACATCTTGTCTGTCAAGGAGGATAATAGGAGAATATTTAGAAAAACTTTTCCTCAATAGTTTGAGGAAAGATGTTCTTCCTCAACTTACAACAAAAATTTTTGGAACTTGGCATATCAAACGCCCTGACGCATCATTAGCAATGGAAACATCTTATGAAGATGACACTGTACGAGAGTTTTCTTTAATAAGAAAAATAATAAGTTTTAAAATTGGCGAAAGTCCTAATTTGGTCCCTCGATCAGTTATGCTTAATGTTCCAAATTACTTTTGATTGCACACGTCGCAATGCGCAACAAAATAAAAGATCGGTTTAAAAATATAGCTAGTGATGCCCACCAGGTCGTGTCTCTCAAGGACTCCGTAAACGAAAAAGCTCACAACGGTTCACAAGCAAAGAACTAGATTGAATTGGCTGTAACTACACTAGAAATGCTATAAAAATTGTGGTAAAAAGGTGTGTGTAAAGGTTGCTTAGCTAAAATGAACCAAAACTACAAAAAAACTACTAACAGGGACTAAACTGAATGTGAGAGAAAATATTCAAAAACACTTGGAGACAAGGACTTTTCGGCTTTCATCACACCAAAAGGATAACGGGAGATTCATACAAACCCCAAATCATGATTTTCATGTAAACACATGGAAATGAATCAATTAACCTAATTAATTAGCCCTTAAACAAGATAACTAATCAACTAAATCAACTAACCCACAATCAACAATGGTGAAATTGGATTTCTAAGTTAGTTCAATTAACAATTAGACAATCATTAACCAAGATATTCACATAATCAACTCAACAACAAGAGCTTACAACTAAGAATTGTCATTAAGAATCAAAATGTGATACAATATAGTTCAAACTCAGAATCCAAACAAAACCCAAACTACATTAGGTTAACAATGTCATTTAACAACTTAAACAACAAAACTCTAATGAAAGTAAGAGAAGGTAATGAAAACTCCCTAAAATGATAAGTCCGGTGCTCTAGCCAATACATCCTTGCTCCAAGCCAACGATCTAGCTGCTCATGGTGAAGGGGAACTCAAACTCAAGCTCCTTGAACACTAGAGAAGCCATGGAGGAAGGAGATGGAGGAGATGAAGTGAGGGTTTGGATGTTAGGGATGGAGGAGAAGAGAGGAAAATTAGTGAATGTGATGTGTGTTGAATGAATGGGCCAGGAGGCTGATTAAGGACTAAAAGAGGCTAAAATTTCGGGCCTTAGGTCATAGAAATCGGTTCATTTAAGTGGCAAATCAGGTTGGGCTTTCAAAAATGAATTCAGTGCAGAGTTACGGGGTCCGCCAGTTTGGTCCGCCAGTTCATCTGGCGAAGCAACTGACGGAGGACAGCTACTGGAATTCCAATCCGCTAGTTAATTTCGCCACTTATAACTGGCTATGCTATCTAGCGGAGGCTGGAAGAAAGTGACCAAAACCTTCGTTTCGCTCCCGTAATGATTCCACTTCGATCCCAACCTTCTTCAACTTTAATCTTTGGGTCTTTAGCTCCTCAAAACCTTCAATTTCACCAAGATAAACATGTAAAACCTCAAGATATAATTAAGCACTTAAAACCCGAGAGAATTACACTAAAAACTGATAAAATGACCAAAATGCAATTGTGAACTCAATGCAACAATTATCATATCTATAGGCCTAAAACACCTAATATAGGTTATAAAACATCATAAAACACATCCAAAGACCTCTAGATAGCATGGTATAAACCGGCTCGATCAGTCCCTTAGTTATTTTTCATTCTATATTGGTCCCTCAGTTTTCCAAAACTTGGCACAGTTGGTCTCTCAAATGTTTTCCATCCATCTTTCAGTTAAAAAAAGAAAAAAATGATTTTTATATCCTAAACGTTTAAATTTTTGCATTAAGGACATTTTTCCCTATAATTGAACCAAAATGTAAGAAAGAAGCAATAACTAGCAGTTTTAGTTTATTTCACACCAAAAAGACAACTTCTCTCTCTCTCTCTCAACTCCAAATTCGACCTCAATTATTATATTGAAGACGGCGTGGCATTGCCGCCAGTCACTGACAAAAAGCATTCGAAGCTCCACCTTGGCTCGTAGTCGAGAGACTGCGAGAATGCCGTCCAGAACTGCGCCACCAACATAGAGAAAGCCCTTGGGTTTCTAAATCACAAAGACGAGAAATAGCGTTTCGGTGTCTCGTTGAAACCCTCATCAGATTCTCAGTATCCCAAATTTGGGGTAGCGTCTGTGTGTGGAAGACGAAGAGATATGGAGGATATTGTCGCTATTCACCCCTAGTTTTGTAGACACCATCGTCTAGAATATCCTGAATTTCATTATTTTTGTAACATCCCATGTTTTCATAAGGACCTCTTTGAAAGATAATAAAGTTTGGATAGTCTCAAATAACTATGGAAAGTGTATTCTCTAAGAGTAATTTAGAAGAAAGGACTAAATAATATAAAGGTAGTTGTAGAAAGGTGGTAAAATTATGCAATGGTGCCCACGAGGACTAAACTGAAATGTGATGAAGTTATCGTAACTTAAGGAAAATATAAGTTTGAGTAGGAAAGAAAGGTATGTAGGTGTTGTAAATAAAATGAGGAGTTGAATGGTGGAAGAGGAACTAAGTTCTAAGGGATTAAAAGTAAATATTTGGAACGATAAAGGATTTAAAAATAAGGAAGTTAAGGTGAAGGGGGGGAGAAATGCAATTTGACCCATTCTTATAAATGAAATAAAAGAAGCGTGAAGAGGAAGAGAGAAGTCGAGCAGAAGAGAAAGAGAAAGAAGAAAAGAAAAGAAAGAAAGAAATAAGAGAATGGACAAGAAGGAGAAGAGGAAGGGGGTGGAGCCCAAACCACCACCACTGTCATTGACGAGCTTCCTTCGCCGTGCAGGGGTCACTTGCGACGTTGTCTGGCCGATTTTGTCAACCTACGTTTTCCTATCCCTTGGGTGTCGAGTAGAAAAGAAGAAAAGAGGAAGAAGGCATGAAGGAAGGAAGAAGAAGAAGGGAAGGAATGGAGGCTTTCCTGTTCACTCTAAGTTAAGGTAGAATGCTTGTTTCCCCTCCATCTTGACAAACCCTTTATTCTTTCTTCTCAACCAAATTCTTTGGTGTTTTGATTGGGGTTAGGTTCGAAATTGGGGTGATTCGGGTAGAATTTTGTTGGAATTGTACTTAATGAATAGAATTCGAGTCTTGGCTTTAATGTGTCTTGAATAGAATTGTACTTAGTGTTTTAGAATGGTAGTAGTAATTTTGATACTTAATGATGAATGAAATATGTAAAAAGTTGTGGTTGTTCTTACTTATGAATGTTGAATGGTCATAGAGTATTGTCTGAAGATACTTGGGATTGAGAATGTTGGGAAATCACAGAGGGAGCGCAGCGGAAGGGGAAAATAAAAATTTTTCCAGGGACTAAAACGTAATTAAAAATAAACTCTGTGATTCCTTCCAGGATCCACTAACTATGTTTATACCAGTTTTAGGAAAGATGTTTACCTAGCTTTGATCGGAGACTTGTCGAATTTGCGAATTTGAGAAGTCCACAGTGTGTCCTTCCTCTACCAGTAATCCACACGAGCAGTTTGGCAGATGCCTAGGTGCTAGCCTCCTTCACTTCTTCCTAAGTGAAAACGGGAACTATATCTATGGTTCTTGAGTAATCAAGAAGTGTTCTTGATTATCAAGATT
>QANZ01037776.1:33499-66151 GCA_003254925.1 Chamaecrista fasciculata | reverse complement strand
AACATCTTCCTTCTTTGTCTTCCTGCCATATGGAAAATGCCTACACATATAATAGTTATATCATCAGGTCGATTATAATTTACTTTTTAAATTAATACAACTGTATTCATATCACAGTATTATATATATAATATATATATAGTGATAGAAATACAGTTGTACTTAATATAATACAGTTCTTTAATTTCCAAGAAATGGTCAAATGGATCTTCCATTTGATGTTCTTTAATTTCCATACGTACGTAGATTAATTAGTAATTTATTGATGTTGCAAGTTTGGATCCATCTGAATCAATTATCTGCACATGCAAAACGACAGACTACTGATCATTAGTCATTTTCCGATTCAATAATTTTAACTTGTATTATATTTTATAATGGAACATTGGAACTAATTAATTAATTAAGCTTCTATACCAATCGCCACGCATCATGATTTTGAAGTCCTTATAACTATATATGAGCTCGTCATTTTAAGAAATTGTTTTAACAGCTAGATAATGACATACTAATCATATTATATTGGTCAAAGTATAAATTTGGTTTCATATATTTTGCTTAGTTCTCAATTTGGTCCCGTATATTTTTTATTGCAAATTTTGTCTCATATATTTTGGTTAGGTCTCAGTTTGGTCCCAATCTATTTTTTTTTTGCAGATTTGGTCTCATATTTTTGGATCAGGTACATAATTGGTCTCATATCTTTGAGTTAAGTACATAATTGGTCTCGTATCTTTGAGACCTTTTGCAAAGATATAGACTAAAAGTGCAACAAATTCAATAAATAAAAAAAAGATACAAGACCAAATTAAGAACTGATCGAGCAAAAGATATGGGACTAAAATTATACTTTGACATATTATATTTAAACCCCTATACAGTAATCTTGTTGATAATTAATATATATATATATACATGTGAAAATCATTCATATATTATTCTGAATGCGTAAAAATGGCTTATGGCAGTAGGATACATGGAGAGGGTTGTTGTAGATAATATGTATGTTGATTACCACATAGAGCAAATTAAAGACAAGAAAAAACTGCTTCTTCGAAAGTTCATTGACCTATGTGCTTCTTCACAGGTAAAAGTGATGATTACCTTTAAGGAACTGCATATATGAATATATATAGTGGAATTAAGCTTGAAAGTTAAAATGTAAAATTTATTAGTCTCAAGTTATTAACTAACATTGTATCTAGATGTTTTGTCTAGTTGTTTTCTTTCTTCTTAATTATATCTTTACATCTTTATATCTTACACACACACTGCACCCACCCAAAAAATGTTTTTCTTGCTGTAATTACTAAGATTATAAACTTAAATTATTGTAATGATCGATGGTAATCTACACATGATCAGGTTAAGGTAGAGCCCATTCCTGTTGAGTGCGACGAGTCTAACAACGTTGCGAAAGCCATATTGAAGCACGTCCAGACGCATGGAATAACCAAATTGGTGATCGGAATAACCAAAGCAAATCTAAGGTATAATAATATGACATCTCAATATTCAAAGGCCATGCATGAAGTGAGTCATGAAGTTCAATTTCCAAAAGCAACATTTTTTCTTCAAATTTTATATTAATTTTTAATTTTGTCTTCAAAGTTTGTTTAATTAGTTTGAATTTCGTTTTTAAAGTTTCACATTTTAAGCGATATTATCTTTTATCTATTTATTTCAAATAATTTAACAATAAATTTTATCGTGATTTTCAATTTGAATAAAGAGTTGATTTTTCTTTTTTAACAATTTTGCATTAATGTCATTGGTCATGTGTTGTTAATTTATGAATGAAATAAGAACAAAGAATAAAATTGACCGATATATAAAATTCTAAGAAAAAAAAATTGTCTGTAAACAAATTTTGGAAACAAAATTGAAAATTGATGTTAATTTCCATGATGAAAAAGATACTTTTTCTTTTAATAATTGTTCAGAAACGAATTTTATAAATTATGCTTCTTCCTTTAATTTAGAATTGAACATATATACATACATATAAATTAAAATACGATCAGAAGTGTAATTTTGGTTTCTTATTTTTGGATAGTTGTAATCTAGCCTTTTATCTTTTACTTCTTTGCTATTTTGATCCTTTAAGTTTTCCAAAAATTTCACTCCTTAGTCCTAACAAGTGAATGTAACCATATTTCTCTTATTTCAAGTTTGAATGCAACAAATCCCGAGTTACATGCATGTTGCTTTTGATGGGTTCTTTCTTTTTCCGGCCTTAAACATGGTCAAATTAGGCTCCGGAAGTGAGCTGCTCGTTTCATAGTCAAACGAACGAAATTGGTCATATCTCTATTATTTTAAGTTCAATTGTGATGAGTTTAGAGCTACGAGTTATTCTTGAGGAGTCCTTTTTCTATAAAGTTGAGACCGTCAACAAATACGAGGTTGAATTGTGCCCAAAATTGGTTAATAGAACCATATAGTGAAAAATTATAGAAAATCACTGTTAGGCTCGATCGATTTGATCTTATTTGTTAAGGTCTCAACTAATCAGGAAAAAGATTTGTTAAGAGCAACTCACCGCAAACAAACTTAAATTAAGATAAATTTGACTAACTTTACTTATTTGACTGAGAAACGAGCAGTCCACTTTAGGAGCCCAATTTGACCTTGTTTGTTGGCATTCCTAAGTGGACAAAGAAATGACTCGTCAAAAGTAATATATAGCTGAAAAAATTGTCGCATTTAAACTTGAAATGAGATATATATATATGACCATATTCCGTCGCTGGGCTCCATGAGTGAAATTTTAAAAAAACTTAGAGGATCAATAAAAGACTAAACTTACACTTTGGCTATAAATTATATATGCTCCAATATTCTTCAAGATTTGAAATATAAATGCCAATAATGTGATCATGTACGTGAATGATTGATGAGAAGAAGGTCGAGCAGGAAAAAGGCCGTAGTAAATCAGATACTAAAGAAGGCACCAGAGAACTGTGTGGTGAGAATCATTTGCGAAGGGAACGACGTGACGTTTGAGAATCATTCACCACTTCACAATGGTTGTAATACTAATAGCATTCCCAGGTTCACATCTTCAAGAGAACATAATTACTATCGTGGTTTAGGTTTCTTTATGAGGTATTTCGGAATTCCTTTCTCGAGAAAACCAAGCTTGTAAATTAATAAGCTTCAATGCTTTGGCTTTTCTCTTTTATCTATTTTGGGTTAATGATGGGGAGGTTAGATAATTAAACTTCTATTATAAAGGATAAATAGAGAGTTTGAGAACTGAGAAGATTGCTTTAGATTTGATGATAAGAGTGAGAGAGAGAGAGAGAGATCAGTTTTTTAGGATGTCAAACTCTCTGTAATATTGTAACATTTAGATATTGACATATTTAATTAAGAAGATATTTGGTATATTCTCACAGTTATCAACTCGATATCTCAGACAATATATATTTGTATGTATCCATAATGTTAGTTTCATTGAAACTGAAAGTATAAAATTATACAATTTTAATTTACAAACCGATGAAGAAACTCAATTCTTACATAAAAAATGAAAGGTCAAAATCTCATTTTGATCCCTAATGTTTACTCCAAATTCCATATTGGTCTCTAATATTTTTTTGTTCCGAATTATTCCTTAATGATTTCCAAAAGTTTCGTTTTGGTCCCAAATATTTCTTAATAGGTTCAACGGTTGAGCACTAACTATTGAATATGGTTATATCTCCCTCGAAGTTACGAGTTACTTTTGATAAGTTTTTTTTTTTATCAAATTGGGACCGTCAACGAAAAATGTTAAATTGAGCCTGAAATCAGGTCCAAAAGTGGGTCTATTGTTTCATGAAGTTGATCATATTTCTCTCGTTTTAAGTCTGAATGTAACGAAATTGAAGCTACACTTGCTCTTAATAATGAGTTTTTTCTTTAATTTGTCCAAGTAAGGACATCGACAAACAAAGTTAAATAGTACTCTAAAAGTATATATGTTTGGTCAAAACACTAATACTAAATTTGATAATATTATTTGATTTCGTTTGTTAATGATCCTAACTGGAAAAAAAATTAACTCATCAAGAGTAACACATATCTTTGATTTCATGGCATTCAGAGTTAAAATGAGAGATCTGACTAACTTCATGAAACGAGAAATCCACTTTAGGATCTAATTTAACCTCGTTTAATTTGTCAACCTTTCCAATCGTGAAAAGAAAGAAGTCATCAAGGGCAATCCATATATAACTTCAATTTCATCTCATCCAAACTTGAAATGATAGAGATATGAACATAATGCGTAGTTAGGGACCAAAATGAAACTATTGGGAAATATGTAGGACCAAAACGAAATAAAAAATATTAAGGACCAAAACAGAATTTTAGGTAAAATTTAGGGACAAAAAAGTGGTTTTGACCACAAAAAGAAACTTATCACAACAATCTAGAGCAAGTAAGATTGTTGCAATTATCAGGCCAAAAAAAAAAAAAGATTGTTGCAATTAAGGTGAATGTGCTTATTGGTCTATGTAACATTGGATATTTGGATCCCATTGAGCCTGGCCGTGATTGAGAATCAAAACGGCTTCAAACTTATCACACTTCGGGCTAATAAAATAGACCGATAGACTATTATCAAATTAGAAAAGAGTTTGTAGCCTATGAAATAGACTTTTTCTATGGCAAAAAAAGAAAACTTTTTCTAGTGTTTTTGGCATAAGATACCGATTCAAGAGTTGCAGTACAGATATATAGTACCATAAACTGGAGAACGAACCAATGGATCACAATATTTTTTTAATCTATTCAAGATTTTAAGTTCTTCTGATGCACAAAACAAAGTATACGTGTGGGCTGATAATAAGAAAAGCTTTAGGCCCAATCATTCTTGCAACTTAACATCAAAGAGAAGATTTAGACTAGATAAAATTTTTAGAAGATAAATATTGCCATTTTGATTTTAAGAAATCTTCAAGTTAAGAGTTATTTTATAGGGAAAAATGTAATAAGACCCTTAAACTTTGGGTCATTTGAAAGTAAGCCCTTAAACTATCAATTTTCAAAATCAAATCCTTAAACTTTGAAAGTTTAGGAATTAGATCCTTTCATTCATTTTTTCACTAATGATGTTAATTATTATTAGGATAAATTACACTTTAGTACTCTGTTGTTTAATCATATTCTATTTTGCTACCCTATGATTTAAAAAGTGACATAGTGGTACCTTGTGGTATTCTTTGTCAACACTTTGGTACCCAAAGCTTTAACTTTGTTAGAAAATTAACGGAAATTGACATTTTTTGGGTTGTTTCATAATTTTAACAATATTTGGGAGATAAAAGACAATTTTAATGCAGGAATTTTCCAGAATTGGGATTGTTTTGTAATTCTATCTTCTGTCCAATATTTTTAAAATATTATGTTTTGACCCCAAAAAGTTTTTATAGTTTTCATTTTAGTCCCTAGATAATATGTATCCAGGGACCTATTTGTAATTTTGAAAAAATATTGAAGGGTCAATATGTAATTTTTTTCAACATTTTTTATGGTTAAAATTATAAAATAGCTCCAAAAATTCCAATTATTAACTTTCTAACAAAATTAAAGCATAGGGTACTAGAATGTCACTTTTTAAACCACAAGGTACCAAAATAGAATATGGCCAAATCACAGGGTACCAAAGTGTAATTTATCCTTTATCCTAATAACAATTAACACCGTTTGTGAAAAAATGGATGGAAGGATTTAATTCCTAAACCTTCAAAGTTTAAGGATTTGATTTTCAAAATTGATAGTTTAAGGGCCGATTTCCAAATGACCCAAAGTTTAAGGGGTCTTGTTACATTTTTCCCTATTTTATAATAAAAAGTTGGAATTCTCTACTATTAGATTGTCTTAATATTTATATTTATATTTTAGAATATGTAAAATATTTATTATTAGTTAGGGTAAATTACACTCTAGTATCATGTTCTTTCAAAAGTAACATTTTGGTACTTTGTTCTTTGCACAGTTAACACTTTGGTATCAAAATTTATTTTTCTCTTAAGTTTTGACATCACGTGCACAATAAAAACACCAAAATGTCTATTTTGATCCTTTCACTTTTTACGAATCAAACGATAAAATGCTCTAAAATTCTCTCACTTCGAATCTCAATTTTTTCACGTTTTTTTTTGTGTTTTAACATCTAAATCGTGAAAAATGAAAGGAAAATGGATATTTGGATGTTTTCATTGAGCACTTGATGGTCACGTGCGATTTCACCGTAAAAAATTAACAGAAAAATAAATTTGAATACCAAAGTGTGAAGGTGCAAAGAACAAAATACCAAAATGTCACTTTTGAAAGAACAAGGTACCATAGTAATACCTCTTCATAGAATAGGATACTAAAGTATAATTTATCCTATTAATTATATAAAAAAAATTAAAAAAACTTATGACCCGAGATCTGAGAATAAAAAACATTTTAAAAATATTAATGTCATGCCCATAGGAATAGAGAAAGACAGAAAAAGTCAGATCGAAACAAGAAAATCAAACTGATATTAATGACAAATTAAACTCGTTCTTCTTGCCGATCCTATTTTCCATGAACTTTCTTTGCGTTTGAGTCAATGCAATTAAATTAGCTCTCATCATCATCATCATCATCATCACCAGATCCAACAACGTGAAACACAAGATCATCAAATTATTCATCAAAGACTCAAAGACTAAAGACTACAACTCCATTAGTTCATTATTAGTAAATTCTGGGCATCATCATCGGATCAATCATGTCAACAACAACAACAACATCTTCTTCATCATCATCATCATCAAACGATATCGTGAGGTTTGATGTTGAAGATTGTTTGGTGGATGAGTTATTTGAGATAAAGAAGATAAGAGAAGAAGAAGAAGAAAAAGAAGAAGAATTAGAGCGTGCAAGCAGTGTGTTCTCCATTGATTTTAGAGGGATTAATACATTTAATAGATTGAAGATTAAGGATGATGTTGTATGTGTGTGTGTAGATTTCACCAAGAAGGACAACAAGAACCTTTGTAAATCAAGCTTGGATGCACTATCATGGACCTTGCAGCACTGGATCACACCCTCTTCCACTCTTTGCCTCCTCCATGTCTTCCCTTTCGTTAGACTCATTCCAAGTGAAAGTAAGTCTTTCTAATGTAATTAAGACCAAAGTGTAAATTTGGTCTCATATCTTTTGCTCAGTTTCCAGTTTGGTCCTATATCTTTTTTCGTTGCAATTTTGGTCCTATATCTTTGCAAAAGGTCACAAGTTCAGTCTCATATCATTTTTGGTCTCATATCTTTCAGTCAACTTGCAGAATTAGTCCCATATCTTTGCAAAAGAATCAACCATTAGTTGGTCCTTTTGTAAAGATATGGGACCAATTCTGCAATAAACCCAAAGATATGGGACCAAATCTGCAACAAAAAAAAAAAGATATGGAACCAAAAGTGCAACGAAAAAAGATACGGGACCCAAATTAGGAACTGAGCAAAAGATATGAGACCAAATTTGTACTTTAGCCTTTAATTAATTAAGCTTAAATTAATAATTCGTCCCTGACATATCAAAATATATAGTTTTGTCTTTGAAAGAACCAAACTATATAATTTCAGTCTATGAAAAGGACCAATAAATATGATGTTTAGTTCTTTTAAGGACTAAGTTGTGTATTTCAATCTTTCAGTGACTAAAATTATCAATTTGGTAATCTTTCAAAAATTGAATTTAATTTGTTAATTTACTCTTTAATTAATATTTAATTGCTATAATTAATGATTTTCTTTGTTTTCTTGATTCATCCCACTCTTTCAATTCTTAATTTTATGCCTTAATGGTATTGTGTGTAGTAGGGATGTCAAAATGGGCCCAAGCCTGCGGGCCCGGCCCGGCCCGCCCTCTAAATGGGCGGTCTTGGGCTTTGAAATATAAGCACGTTTAAATGCGGGCCTAAATGGGCTGGCCCGTTTAGCCCGCGGGCTAAACGAGTACGGGGCGGACTACCCGTGGGCTTAAACGGGCTTTTATTTTTTTAACAAAAAACTGGGCCTATGAACAAAAAAAAAATCTGCACTAGGTAGTAACAAAAAAAAACAGTTTTGTTAAAAAAAAAATACATATTTAGCCCAATAATTGTTTTTGGCCTGTTGGCACAAAAAATAATTTTAGCCCAAAAAAAAGTAGTTTTAGTAAAAAAAAAAAGCCCGCGGACCAGCCGGTTTAGCCCATGAGCTTTGACGGGCGGTCCGCGAGCATAGTTTTCAAAGTCCGTTCCCACCAAGAGGCGGGTCTGGCCCGTTTGACACCCCTAGTGTGTAACGCAAAGAGAGAAAGCCTGACCAAAATAAAATAAATAGAGAGAAAGATACACTTAGATTGTAATGATATGATACTTTCTCTTTCTACATTACATTGTAATGAAATTTAAAATATTCAAATTCTTAATTTTAGAGGACAAATAGTTTGTACTTTGTAGTTCTAGAAAGACACCCCAAATAATGAACTTACAAGATCTAAAATCTTATAATTTATGGTGATTAGTTTATTATATAAAGTCAACTCCTTTATGATATATAGTTTAATCATTAATTAAAATGTGCATTATAAAATAAATCTTGAAGGATTAAGTTATGATTACAGGTATTTTTAAGGAATAAAGAGTATTCCAATTCTCATCTAATTCAGGCAAAAAAAAAAACTCATTTAATTTAGTGTTTTCTAAACTTTTTTGTTTTAGGATTTTCATAAAAATAAGAATTAGTGTGCAAATTCAAATAGAGATTTTCCACACTTTGTCATTTGATTGCTTAAAGGGAGCGTATGGTTTGGGTCTTTGGGAGTTGGGACCACACGGTAATTGTGTCATTATCTAGAGTATTATGTCTTGCCACACTGCGTCATTTTCCAGTGTCATTAAATTGGAAGAAATTTTTTAAATGAAACATTTTTTTAAAAAAAAAATAATATAAGATTTTTTGTTGCAAAAGTGGGATGAATCACGAAAACAAAGAAAATTATGGCATAAAATTAGATACACAAATTAAAAATAAGATTTTAGTCCAATCTTTGTTTTTTTATATATATAGGTGCATTAACTCAATCAAAAATTAGATACACAAATTAATATTGATAACGACAGAGTTAATTATGAGGATCAAATCGAAAAATCTAAGAACTACCTAGATACAACTTCGAAACAAGTTAATACTTGAGAGATTAAAAACTTGGGAGGAAGAGTCCTTTTCACTGCAGTACCCTTGTTGGGAGACTCATCCACCATAGCCAGGTGTGCGACCCGGGTCGAATCCAGATTAGTCGAGGAGTGGCCTCGGATACCGGGCAGGCAACTAAAAAAAAACCTGGGAGGAATGATTGAGACCAAAGTGCACTTTCGGTCTTATAACTTTTGCTCAGGTCTCAATTTGGTCCCATAACTTTTTTTGTTACACTTTTAGTCTCATATCTCGTACTAAGGTTGCATATTTGGTCCCGTGTTACACTTTTGGTCTCATATCTTTAGGTCAAGTTACACAATTTATCTCATATATTTTGGTTAAGTTGTAGAATAGGTCCTATATCTTTGGATCAGATGCAGAATTAGTTTCATATCTTTGGGTCAAGTGGGACTAACGGTGACAGTTTTTCCAAATGTATGGGACTAATATTTGCAACCTAAGCAAAAAATATGAGACAAAAAATGATACAGGGACAAATCTGCAACTTGTGTAAAAGATATGGGACCAAAAGTGCAACAAAAAAAAAATTATGAAACCAAATTGATATTTTTTACAAAATTATGGGACCAAGAGTGTATTTTGACCAATATTAATAATGACACCATCTATCACTATAAACTTCTAGACATTATTTTTCATATAATATATTATTTTTCAAAGTTATTTATTTATTTATTGGGTATGTACTGATCATATACATTATATCTAATGTGTGAAAATGGCAGTTGGATACCTTGAGAGGATTAGAGTAAATAAGTTGTATGTTGATTACCACTTAGACAATGTGAAAGACGAGAAGAAACTGCGTCTTCG
Source organism: Chamaecrista fasciculata (assembly GCA_003254925.1). NCBI lineage: Eukaryota > Viridiplantae > Streptophyta > Magnoliopsida > Fabales > Fabaceae > Chamaecrista > Chamaecrista fasciculata. Next base: position 56,110 of record QANZ01037776.1, on the reverse strand, counting down.
AAAGTTCGTGGATCCACGCACTGCTTCACAGGTAAACTATTAAGATTATCAAAATCTTATTTTGGTCCTCAAATTATAAAGTAAATTTTGTTTTGGTCTCAAAACTTTTTGTTCTGGTTTGAACTTCAATTTTTCCCATTTGTTTCATTATTAGTTCAAAATGTAATTTCATTTGATTTTCGTTCTTATATTTTAGCTAAACATTTTATCTCAACGATTTATCTCTCTTGCAAGTCTTAATAGTTAAGTCAATAGAAAAGGCAATAAAAATTTTCACTTTTAACATAAAAAATCAACCACGGAAATTTGAGGACCAAACAATATATTCTTTAGATTAATCATAAGAAAACCTGTTTATAATATAAGAAAAGTAATAACTTCTTATAATATTTTAGAGTATTAACTTGTGAATTTTATTAATTTTGGTCAAAATCTCATTTTAGTTCCTAATACTTACTTCAAAGTTCATTTTGGTGCCTAATCTAGTAATGATTTCTAATAGGTTCAACGATTAGCTCATAACTATTGAATCTAGTTATATCTCTATCGTTTCAAGCCTAAATATGACGAAATTGAAGTTGTGAGTTACTCTTAATGAGTTCTTTCTCTAACCAATTGAAGTCGTCGGTAAACGAGGTTAAATCGGACTTGAAATCGAGCTCGAACATGGAATTCTTGTTTCATAAAATTGGTCATATCTCTCGTTTAAAATTCAAATGTAATAAAATTGAAGATTTGAGTTACTTTAATTTTGACAAGTCTTTTCTCTATTTAGTAAGGGACGTCGGCAAATAAGATCAAGTAGTACTTCTTCAGAAGTGGGTTTGGTCAAAACCCCAATATCAAACTCAGAAGTATTATTCGAACTCGTTTGTTGATGGCTCAAATTGAACAAAAAAAGAACTCATCAAAATTAAATTATATGTCTGATTTCGATGTATTCGGATTTGAAACGAGATAAATATGATCAATTTTATAAAACGATTGACCCACTTTCAGGTTGATTTAACCTCATTTTCTAACGGCCCCAATTGAGAAGAGAAAGAAGAGTAACTCATAGTTTCAAATTTGTCACATTCGGACATGAAATGAGCGAAATATGACCATATCCAGTAGTTAGAGACCAAATTGGAACTTTTGGAAAATATTGTAGACTAAAACAAAAAAAAAATATTAGTGACCAAGGTATACGTAGAATTTGAGACAAACATTAGAGACCAAAATAAAGTTTTAACCTTAAATTTTTAAACCCGCTGCAAAATTACGTAAACATTAGAGACCAAAACATTAGAGAACAAATTACCTATTGTATTCATTAGTAACATAAGATTGATACATATGATACAGGTTAAGGTGGAAGCGACACCAATTGAAGCTGACAAGTCTAACAACGTGGCAAATGCCATTGTGGATTATGTTAGGAATCATGAAATCAGAAAATTGGTGATTGGAGCAACCAAATCAAAAATAAGGTACCATGCATGGACCTATATATATATATATATATATATATGGATTAGTTTCATAATTTTTTTTTGTTGTTCTTATAATTAAGGTCAAATACTCATTTTGATCCTCAAATTATCAATAAGTTTCATTTCATTCATAAAACTACTTTTTATTCTGTTTTAACCCCCCAAAAGTGATTTCATATGGTTTCCACCATTATTTTTAACCTTGACAATTGAAATGAATCATTTCTCTTTCATACGTGTCATAATAAGTGAGTTGACAAAGAGAGAAAAAAAAATTTTATTCTTACTCACAAGTTGGAGATAAATTTATGATTGATATTTATCTCTAATTTATAATTAAAAATGAAATTTTTTCTTTCTGTCTTTGCCAACTCACTTATTAAGATTCATTTAAGAAAGAAATAATTCATCTTAACTAACGAAATTAGGGGTGAGCAAACCAACCCGCCAACCCGTGAGACAGCAGAAACCAACCCAACCCGCAGCTATGGGTTGGGTTGGTTCGGGTTCGCGGGTTGGTTTGGACTCAAAATTCTCAACCCGCACACTTGTGGGTTGGGTTGCGGGTTTGTAGTTTTTCAACCTAACCCAACCCGCGAGCCCGCATATAATTATTTTTTTAATTTATTTTATATACATGTTTATGTATTTTTATATAAATTTTGCATGTTTTCTTATGTATTTAAATTATTAGTTCTTCATAAATAAGATATTTTGATTTTAAAACTTACATAATTTTATATATGTATTACATTTACATATGTTATGAAGTATATTTTAATTGATTTATATTTATATATATAAAATCTATATTTTTTTTACCTTTTTATGTGTAAGTTTTTTTATTTACTACTCACAAATTTATAATAATATTTTTTTGTTATGAAAATTAAAAAAAAAATACAAACTCAACTCGCGGGTTCAACCCAACCCAATCCGCAAATTGATGTGCGGGTTGAGCTGAGATTTTCCCTCAACCCGTCCCAACCCAACCCGCGCTCACCCCTAAACGAAATCATGTTTTGGGGACCAAAACGAAATAAATATGAAAGTTTAAGGTCTGAAATAGAGCAAAAAATAATTTTATGACTAAATTGAAACTTATCCCATATATAGATTGAGGACCAACATAGTGGGTTTTAACCTATCATTAATTAATTGGATGGTTTTGGAATGATGATTTTGCAGAAGAAACGGCATAGGATATGAGGTTGTGAAAAATATGACATGTGAGAAGTGTGAAGTTAAAGTCATATGCAAAGGGAGTGATGTGAGTTTGCAGTTGAATGATGAGATGATTGGGAGTAGTGGTAGTATTAGTAGTAATAGTAGTACTTTTAGTGATCATTCCCCACGTTCCATTCCAAAGTCTTCTTCAAGGGAAAATGAATCTCGTGGTTCTAGTTCCCTTAAGCGATTTTTTGAAAGAATTCAAGTGTATAGTTATGTTGTAGGTGTATAGTTAGCTCATTAGTGTTGAGGACCCGTATCATCTACATTTTATTTGGTCTATTTTTTTTTGAGTATTTTAAAGAGATAAAGAAGGAGATAGAGACAGAAAGTGTGGGCTCTTCTTTTATCTCTCTAAAATGCACAAAAAATACAGAGAGTAAGAATGCAGAGAATCCATTTCCGTAGTGTTAATGTGTGTAGGATTACTTTCATTTTTCTGTTGTAATTTGTTTTCAGTTAGTTAGAAGTAATTTAGCTGATTTTACTTTTCTGCCACTAAATATTGTATATAAATACATTTTCAGCTAAATTAATAATATGAACTTTCTTCATCCATTACATTCTTTCTACAATATTTCCTATTTCTCTCTGCTCTTATTCTGTAACCTCACATTATTTAATTAAGGTTATTTCACCAGGATAATTAATATATAAGTTTATTATTATATATATAATCCAATTAATTATATATGCCTATAATATATATATATATATATACACATGTGTACATGTGTGTATGTGAACTACAAGTGTAGCCCTAAGAGATTTTACTATCAAGAGTTTATCATTCAATGAATTTCCACAACTTGGTTTCCACACTCCCTTGCTTCTCATGATTTCTAGGGACATAGATTCTTATAATGTACTGCAAGTATAGTGTTGAAGGAGAAATGAACAATTAGATAGAAAAAGTGTCAGAATTATGAGTCCCATTGACATTTTCTCTCTCAAATTATTCATTTCTCACTTTGCGTTAGAGATGTAGTACATTAATGAGGATCCAAACATGCAATATCACTTAAATCATACAACTAGTCATTATTAGCATGGTACAAGCTAAGATGTCTAACACATAATCCCATTATAATCATATTTGAGTATATCATCAATTGGCCCATAACCAAACAAAAGTGATAAATGTTTGAATTAACAACAAAGATCTCACTGATTACTCGCATGGTGTAACAAAAAAAAGAAGCTAGTGATCAGGTCCATACCTAAATTGACGTTTCTTTGGTGGTTGCTTTATTCAGAAGCCTCCCTCCCAATCACAAATGTGTTTTTTGTTCACCCTTCGTGATATTGTCCATCATCAAGCTGGTGGCTTCGACGAGCGTGTCTCCCTGGCGACCAATAAGCCAGGAACACTTTCTCAGTGTCTGAATCTGGCCTCTGTGAAAGCTCATTTACTTCCGGTTAGCAGAGATATTCACTCACTTCTACCTGCGAATTATGTTGTCAAGAGGTATCGAATGACTCAGAAGGATTTCTTCCACAATTTCATGGCTTTGGCCCCTTTTGCTACTATTATGTTGGGTTTAGACTCTTTCGTTATTTTTTAATCTTTTGTTGTAGTAACCAAAAAACAAAATGTGTTTTTTGTTTTCAAAAGTCAAATTTTCTGATTNGTTTATTTACTTTCAATTTTATCTCTAAAGCTTTATGTTTTGTTCATTTTTTTTTTTGAAATTAACATCTAATGGATATAATTAACAATAAGTTTTATGTGAATTAGAGTATGTAATATGAAATTATTAAACAAATACATTCTGACTCAAATTGAAAATCATATAAAATTTGCCATCAATTCAATGGATATAGAGACCAAGTTAACAATAAAGTCAAAGTAAAGTTTTGCTGTTATAACTTTTCTTCAAGTCTCAATTTGATCTCGTAAACTTTTTGGTTATATTTTTTGTCTCATATCTTCTGCTAAAATTGTAAAAGTGGTCTTATATCTTAATAAAAAATTATACTGTGAGTTCCACTTAACACAAAGATAGAAGACTAATTTTGCAAGTGATCAAAAGATATAAGACCAATAGCCCGTTTGGATAAATTTTTTTCATCTAAAAAGTACTCTTTTAATAAAAAAAAAAAGACCTCTTATTAACATTGAAATCTTGTTTGGGTAATTTTTTTAGAAAAAGGAGAAGTTAAAATAAGGTTTTTTTTTTAAGAAGTTTAATTTTGTAGTTTCTACTTACCACATGTAAAAATTGTTCTTTTGTTCAATTTTATTAACCGAAAGTATTTTTGTCACTTTGTATTTAAACAACTTTAAAACATAAAAATAACGGTGTTTTAGTCAAAAGATCTTTTTAAAAAATCTTGATAGATAAAATATTTTTTACAAACTTATCCAAATGGGCTCCAATTTTATAACATGTCCTAAAGATATGGGACCAAAAGTGTATTTTAGCCTAAATTTCATAAGTGATATTTTTTTTTCCAAATATCTATTTAAATGGGTACAGACCTAAGAAGCATGGACACTTCATTTTGAAGACGTGTCGCTGTGTCAGACACGTGTCAGTGTCCGACACCCATACGACACTGACACGACACATATTCATAAATTTTATAATATAAATCAATTTTTAACTTTAACATGACAAGAAAGAGAAAATAATGATAGATATGACATATATTATGAATAAAAATTATAATTTTTAAATGTTGTGTCCCGTGTCCGTGTCCGTATCCCGTGTCCATGCTTCATACGTACTAATACAGTGACTAATCGTTTTAACTTTTAACTTTTAAGGCCCGGTCTAGAGAATAGAGATCCAACAAAATAGCCCAAAAGAAGCATACGACGTGTCGTTTCACGATACAGAACGACGCAGGAAGATGATATCGGAAAAAAGTAATGTGAAGTAATAGAAAGGTCATAGTGATAGATAGATATAGTGGTATCATATCGTCTTCTTCTTCGTCTCACTCTCTCTCTCTGCGTCGTTGTCCCCTCCTGCAATTCACCAAGCGATCGATCCTCTTTCTTTCTTTCTTTGTTCGTAGGCTTCGTCATTCTAATCACAAGCCATGAAACTCCTCCCAATCGATGAAATCGCTATACCCTCACCTTCTCCAGCTTCTTCTTCCGCCGGAGCTTCTAAACCAGTGTTCTTAACCAAAGCTCAACGCGAGGAAATCGCACTTAAGCGCCGCCAAGAAGAATTCGCCGAACAAAGACGCCGCCAGGAACAGCTCCTTTCTCGCAACCGTCCCTCTTCCGATCCGCCCTCCGATTCTAAACCCTCCGACTCCGACCGCCGTGACCGCGACCGCGACCGCGATCGCGACCGTGACAGGGACCGCGATAGAGACAGGGACCGTGAGCGCGACCGCGAGCGAGACCGCGATAGGGCTCGCGATCGGGACCGGGAAGCGGAACGTAGGAACCGAGAAAGAGAGCGTGAAGAGGAAGCTAGGGCTCGTGAGCGTGCGAGGTTGGAGAAATTGGCGGAGCGAGAGCGTGAGAAAGAGCTTGATTCGATCAAGGAGCAGTATCTAGGTTCGAAGAAGCCGAAGAAGCGAGTTATTAAACCTAGTGAGAAGTTTAGGTTTTCGTTCGACTGGGAGAACACGGAGGATACTTCTCGCGACATGAACGCGCTTTACCAGAACCCTCACGAGGCTCAGCTTCTGTTTGGGAGGGGATTTCGTGCTGGTATGGACCGGCGTGAGCAGAAGAAGCTTGCTGCTAAGAATGAGAAGGAGATGCGTGAACAGATCCGGAAGAAGGAGGGTGTAGAGGAGAAGCCTGAAGAGGCTGATGCTCAACGACGAAAGGAAGCTGCTGCTGATCTCTATGATACCTTTGACATGAGAGTGGATCGCCATTGGAGCGAGAAGAAGCTTGAGGAGATGACTGAGAGGGATTGGCGAATTTTCAGGGAGGATTTCAATATCTCTTACAAGGGTTCGAAAATTCCTCGCCCAATGCGTAGCTGGATTGAGAGTAAGTTGAGTAGTGAGTTACTGAAGGCAGTTGAGAAGGCCGGCTACAAGACCCCTTCTCCGATTCAGATGGCCGCCATTCCGCTCGGTCTTCAGCAGCGGGATGTCATTGGCATTGCAGAGACGGGTTCGGGGAAGACGGCTGCTTTCGTTCTTCCTATGTTGAGTTATATCACGAGGCTTCCTCCCATGAGTGAAGAAAATGAGGCTGAGGGTCCCTATGCAGTTGTCATGGCACCTACTCGTGAGCTTGCTCAGCAGATTGAGGATGAGACTGTGAAATTTGCCCAATACCTGGGAATCAAAGTTGTTTCCATTGTTGGTGGACAGTCAATTGAGGAGCAAGGGTTTAAGATAAGGCAGGGTTGTGAAATCGTGATTGCGACTCCTGGTCGGTTGATTGACTGCCTGGAGCGACGATATGCTGTTCTAAATCAGTGCAATTATGTTGTTCTTGATGAAGCTGACCGCATGATTGATATGGGATTTGAGCCTCAAGTGATGGGTGTCTTGGATGCGATGCCTTCCAGCAATTTAAAACCGGAAAATGAAGATGAAGAGCTCGATGAGAAGAGGATTTACAGAACCACTTATATGTTCAGTGCCACCATGCCACCGGCTGTTGAGCGGCTTGCTAGGAAATATCTAAGGAATCCTGTTGTGGTAACCATAGGAACTGCAGGAAAGGCTACTGACTTGATCAGCCAGCATGTCAATATGGTGAAGGAATCTGAGAAATTCTACAAACTTCAAAGGTTGCTCGATGAACTTAATGACAAGACAGCAATTGTATTTGTTAATACTAAGAAAAATGCTGATATGGTTGCCAAGAATTTGGACAGGGAAGGGTATCGAGTGACTACTTTGCATGGTGGGAAGTCACAAGAGCAGAGGGAGATTAGTCTTGAAGGATTTAGGACCAAGAGATATAATGTCCTTGTGGCCACTGATGTTGCAGGGCGAGGGATTGACATACCTGATGTGGCTCATGTCATAAACTATGACATGCCTGGGAATATCGAAATGTACACACATCGTATTGGGCGTACTGGCCGTGCTGGAAAGACAGGTGTGGCTACAACATTCCTTACTCTTCAGGACTCTGATGTCTTTTATGACCTCAAACAGATGCTCATACAGAGTAATAGTCCTGTTCCTCCTGAACTTGCAAGACATGAGGCTTCGAAATTCAAGCCAGGAACTATTCCTGATAGACCGCCTAGAAGAAATGACACGGTGTTTGCACACTAGAAAACTTGCGTGTTCAAATGGACAGTTCGAAAAGGGGACTGGTTTTGTGGATGATATGAAGTGTTCTTGCAGCTGTAACATCTTGCTAGTTAAGCTAAGGGGCATAATCTTCTTTTGTAGATGGGTCATCATGTATTAAAATTTAACCATAACAGTTGTTATGTCCTGGTAATCTTTCTATTGCCCATATTCTGCTTCACATGTGTTACTGCCCAGCTTATTAATAGTAATAGAAATTGTTAGTGTTAGTTTAGGATCCTTGATTGATGTTTTCAGTTGACTCAAATCATTTTAATCATATACTGATATGGCATTTATCTTATCAGATTATGTATTAATGGCTTTATGGAGGATATTGCTACAAGCAAAACATTATCATTGATCATATTACTATTACGGCTTTGAATTTAGTCTAGCACTTTATTTAGCTTTTAAGTATCTGCTAATTTAGTTCTGTGGCATCCTGCAGATGAACCGATTGTGTTATATATAGTCATGATCTTGCCATATGCTATAAGCCTTCTAACTTGTACAGATCATGTGTGTTTGATGAAAGATATTTCTTACCAACTGGGATGTTACTGAGTTTACCCATGATTATTCACTCTTTAATAGGGTTATATTTGCAAATAATCCACGAATGATTTTAGAAGAGATCATTTTATTTCTGTTCCCAAAAAAAAAAAGGTCTGTTATTTTACCTAGCTGGAATACTGTATTCTATATTTTGCCTCTCCTGCTTGTTTGCTGTTTCCTTCTTTTGTTCATTGTTGTGGGCACTGCTTGACTTTGTTTCGTTTGTAGAGTTGTTCCGCCATGGGGTAACAAATGTGATTGGAAGTTTATGGATCAAGTTTACTGGGAAGAGGAAGCTATTGCCCACGATAATGTACTCTTATTTGTATGTGGCAAGTGAAGCTTATAGGGGAAGTGTGTTTGCTAAGTAGAGGAAATTTCTGTTGGATTTACTTATGGTCGAGTTTTTTTTTGACAAAATTCTATCTTCCAGTCTAAATTGCATTCTTGATTGTAGTTTTGTGGTATGTATCTAGTGTAGTAAGCATGTAGTTCAAATGGATTTTTTTTTCTTTTTGTAAAATTACCTTATAGCTATAGCTTTTAGTAATATTGCACTTAATCAGGACCATCATGGTTGTGATATTTCAAGAGAGTGCCAAACACTGTATAAAGCAGGTGAAGCTCTGGATTGGAACACTCACGTTTAGAAAAGCTTGTGCTGTCGTCATCTTGTTATTCCTAATACATGTACATTGAGTGTCAATTATATCTCGAAAACTTGTTATTTGTAATACACTAATAGTTTTCTTATATAGTAAAGGAATGGAACAAAAAATACGTGCCCAAATTACAAGAGTTGTGAAACAAACACTATGTTATCGCCTTATGGATGGATTTGAATCTGTATTTTTGTAACAGTTTATAGAATCCATAATCGTGATTTTCATAATTTTTCCCTTTTATTTTCATAGTGTTGTTTCTCTATCTATTTAAAATGTATAATGTAGATCTATTTTAGAAAAAGGAAGTGATTCATTTACCTTGATGAAACTTGTGGAAAGATAGATCATAAGGACTCTACCAACCTTGCAACCTCTATTTAGGTTCCCTGGCTCTTCTTTTGCGATGGATCAACTTATTAGACTAGACTTCAATAAAATAAAATTGTCAACAACTTGATAACTTTTGTTGTGGACCAATTATGACAAAGATATAAAAAAGCTTATACATGATCTTTTCTCTATTAATTTTCAATTACCAGATTAACAAATGAGGTAATTTTGCAGGTGAGGAAGGCACTTCTAGTAAATACAAATACTTAATAACGAATATAGTAAAACCATTGTAATACATATTCTTAAATATAAAATACATCAAATTATTAAATCGTACATGGGTGAGGAACATCCCCCCATGGAAAGCGTCGTTAATCATGAGGGTAACAATAATAGTTTCATACAACTTAAATGGTTGAACGTACAATTTCAATTTTATCTGACTAGCATGCTCCAACCAAAATTTGAGCATGTAGTAGCATTATTTTGGACAACCTGAAATTCTATAAAATCACAAATAATTGTAAGGTGTGCTAAAGAATGTGTCATTTTATGATTCCGAAAATTTGAGCATATCAGATATTTTGCCTGTATAGTAGTCTGGTTGAATATTATTAGAAGGGTCTTGCAGAGCTGGTTCTGTTGTTACACCTGTTCCCACAAGAGAGATAATCACACTATCGTTAAGAACAATTGCTGGTAAAGTGGATCCTTTGCGGTGCAAATGCACCGCAGTTTAGAGAGAAAAAGAGAGAGTTAGAGAGAGAAATGTAGGCCCACTAATATTTTCCCTCTCTAAACTACAGTGCAATGCACTGCAGAGGATCCAGGTCCGTGTTAGGACAGCTTGGAGCATAGACAAAAGGATTAAGCACATTACCAGAAAGTACAAGAAGAGTTTTGCAACCAGCATTCTGTCCAAACAAGATATCAGTGTCTAGTCTATCACCCACCATACACATCTTGGAGCAATTGATGTTGAATCTGATTAAGAGAAAGGAAGTATATAATAGTAAGAAGGTCAAAACCTCATTTTGGTCATAAAACTATTTTTCGTTGTGTTTTGGTCCTCAAGCTTTCACGATTGTTCCATTGATAGTCCAAAATGTGATTTTGTTCGATTTCTGTCATTATTTCTAACCTGAACAACTGAGATGGACTATTTCTCTCATGTGTTATAACAACTGAGTTGACAAAGTGAGAAATGACTAATATGAGAGAAAAATGATTCATTTCAGTTGTTCAAGTTAGAAATAATAGCAAAAATCATATGAAAACACATTTTAGACTAACGGTGAAATAAATATGAAAGTTTGAGGACCAAAATGACTATTTGACCTAAGACGAATATCAAGTAGGAGACAAGTCCTTGAGGGCTGCAGACAAAGACCCAAAAACAAAAAACTTAAGCCATTTGACTTTCTTACTTCTGTAGTAAGAAATCCATCATGAAGGTTGATGGCTTTCCAACAACAATTGGCTCCTTTTGGGTTGACCCACAAACGGCAGCAACCATACACCCAGCACCTGAAGTCCAATTTTTTTTTCATTATGAGGCCATATAATCAGGAAATGGATCCTCTAGAGTTTTGTTCTCTACATTTCTTGTAGAGTATGAGAGAGAAAGGAAGAGAAAAGAAGAGAGAGAAAGAGAAAATGTGGGTCTTAAATATTTTTATTTCATGAAATTCATATTTCTCTATCTTCTTCCTTTCCACAAGAAATGCATGGATAAGGAAATGCAGAGGATCCAATCCCAAGTTGCACTTGCAGATTAATTCCAGTATTCAAGGATATAAGGGAATTGAAGAAAGAACCAGGCCATTCTTGCCAAGCAGTCATGTGCCCAACTGCATCACGATTGGTGGCAATAAAAAGGCACCCTGGATTCTCGCGTATGCAAAGGGTTCCATACCTGCCAGGTTCAATTTGAAGTATCATCATATGAAGCAAACAAAAATGGGGAATTTAATAAAGGAAAAATTTTAAGTAAAGTTCTTTATATTGTAGCTTTTAAGTTGTCCGATTAACAAAAGGCACATAAGCTTTCAATATATTCCCTGTCATGAATATTGATTGGCTATGAAAAAGGTTTTTTTATACCATGATTGTTCATCCAAAATGTTTTTGACACTAGTCTTACTGTTATTGATGAACCATTGAGCTTTTATAGCAAAGATATAAAAAACTTCATATAAGTATGACCTTGATGATAATGTTCAAGTGTCTTGATTCAGTGGAATTTCAGAGAATGTCAGCATATATATTTACATAGTTATTCTAAAGTTTCATACGGAATTTCTCACCTACGCTATATCAGAAATAATATGATATGAAATGCCCATTTTCCTAATTTTTGTCTGGTCACTCTTGATCACGTATGGCTTTGGATTAACTGATGAAATAACTACTTTGACGCATTAGTGAACTTAGAGGGTAATTTGTTCATTAGGTTATTCTTCCAATACTATAAACTACTTACAAAAGTATTGGATTTTAGACTCCATATGTTGATAAGTCATTATGGGTCTCTTTGGAGATAGAAATCTAGACCAAAATTGTGCTAAGAATTTAAGCAAGGAACAAAAGAGACTGAATTCCTTACTGAAGCTTGTAATAGTTGATGTATGGATCAATTCCAACCACAACAGCTCCAACCTGCATGAATAAGATCAAACAGTCAACATCATGGACTGAACTCAGTAAAGAGCTAATAGTAACAATAGGCAAGATGTTACATTACACTCTTATCATGGTCAAAGAAGCTGTTCTGACTCAGCTGTACAGTTTTATTCCCATCTTCCTGCAAGGATTGAACTCTTTTGTGAGGATTACATCAGTAGCAATCATCCTTGACTCTGTCTTGTTTGAACAAACATCAACTGTTTCCGATTTGAATTTGATTACTAGAATCACACTGTTAGGATAACGTTTCATGACTAGCAAGACAAGCACAATACAATGCCCCCCCTCCTCCCAAGGCACCTTTATCTTTTCAACCCAAAAAGAGAAAATGGAAAAAAAGCATTTTCCATTTTTCTAGTTGACCAAGGTGAATAATTATCTGGCCAACAAAATGTTGGAGAAAAAGATATCTCAAACTCAAAATAGTTCATTTGTAAGACAAAAATGCATGTCTCACAGATATCTCTGCAAACCATGTAACCTCAAAACTCAACTAGGAATATAAGAAAAGAAGAACAACTATGAATATGGAGAACTTACTGGACCACCAAGGCCAGTAAATCCAGCAAGTTGCAACTCCTCCAGTATACCTTCCCCACCAATTACATAAATCTGCAGATTCAAAACGAAAAAAAAAAAAAAAAAAAAAAAAAAAAAAAAAAAAAAAAAAAAAACAATAAAATAGATCTGCAAGTAACATGTGTCAAAGAAAAGAAAGGGAACAAAAAAAAAACTTAATCTGGATAACATAAAATCACCACAGAAGAAAATTGAAACAAGTAAAATGCTAAAGTGACGATTTTAGAGAATTGTGACCAAGTATAGTCAAAGGAAAAAGTTGTACCAAGATGAAGCCAGTAACTACAAGTGAAATGGAAATATTGAGATTTGAACATGAGATAAATGAATATACTTTTCAGAGGAAACAAGCTATTGTCATCAGAATTTTGCACATACAAAAATTGTTTACTGAACTGCAAGCAAAGAGACTTTGAATTGCACAAGAATCCGACACCAAGCAATTTATATTTTTGGCTTTTGGGATTTCATTTTAAAAGGTAACAGTAATCAGTCAGGCAGCAATATAAATTTAACTTAGTTCATTGCACCACACACTGTTCACCATCACCATTCACCAATAAATGCAACAGAGAAAATGGAACTAGTTAATTTGGGAATATAAATAATGATTGCCTTTGCGCCATATGCTCATATCAAGTTCACTCACCAACCTTCTTTTCTGAGGGAAATTTGTTGACCTTCAAGTACATGGCAGCAGCAAAAGAAGAGGAGAAAATCTCGTCCTGCAACACATTATTGAAGGTAGCATTATCAATGAAACAGTTGCTCTTACTCCAATACTAACAAAACTCAAGTCCAAGTCCCATTCATTTCAACAAAATGAACCTCGGAAACCGAAATCCCTAAAGATTGGAATTTTTCAGCGTACTGTCTCCTTGATTTTAAGGAATTGTTAGTCACAAACACCAGCTTCTTCCCCTAAAACACAACAAAAAAATTAAATTTCTGACGAACAGATAAAGGAAAAAAAAAATGAAGAAAGCTACACATAGCTAGCTACCTTGGAGCGAAGCATATCTAAAGTCTGTGGAACACCATCTATAAGCTTATCACCCTTCCAAATCACACCTAACCTCAAGAATCATCATAATATAAGAAAAGTAAAATCAAAATCGAAAAACAAAAAAGCAAGTGGGTTTGAGTGAATTGTATGTATACCATCGCAATCGAATAGGAAAGCTTCGACGGAATCGAAGAGATCTGGAAAGTTCTGAGAAGAGAGAAGCTGAGAGGACATTGTGCCAGAAATGGTGATAGAAGAATGAGAGGTGAAGCTTTTTAGGGTTAACAAAGGCAAAGAAGAAGAGAAGAGAATATGAGAGTGCGTAGCGTACGAATAATATTGATGCTCACTGTGAAGTGGGGAAGTCTTTGTTAATGGCGGAGAAAAACAGTCGTTCAACTCTCACGTGCATTGGTGGGGAAGATTAATATTAAAAAATTTAGGCTTAAGTGCAATTTTGGTCCCATAACTATGACAAAGGTTTCATTTTGGTCCCATAACTTTTTTTGTTGCAATTTTGGTCCCATAACTATGACAAAGGTTTCANTGCAATTTTGGTCCCCTAACTTTCGCAAAGGTCTCAATTTGGTCCCCTAACTTTTTTTGTTGCAATTTTGGTCCCCTAACTCTTGAAAACATCTCACTATTGGTCCCAAGTGTACTTCCAAGTCATGAAAACGTCTCCGCATAATGATCCTTTTTTAATCCACTTCACCCATATCTGTCATGAAAACAACCTGATTTTTTCCCAAATAACGATTTTTAACTTGGGATATGGTAGGAAATGACGCCATTAGACAAATAATCGAAGCGAGTGCAATATAGATGCACATCTTCAAAAATGTCCATTGTCCGAACATCAGGTTAAAAGACAGACTCACGGCATAAGCATGTAGCCCAATAAGACTTGATAAAAAACTTATTCTTCTCCAGATTTCAGGACGAATTACCGAGTCGCTAGAAATCATGTACCAAGTCTTCAGCCGTTCACACCATCTTTGAAATCGCCTTCTATTCGGCTCTCCGCTGTGCTTGACGTCACCTTGATCGCTGTCTATCACTAGTCTGACTTTCGGTACTGTTTCCATTAAAGCAGTCTTTGTCTTTCTTAAAATTTTATCACTTGAAATGACCTACACAAAAAGAAAAACACAGTCGATTACTGGACAAACATAATGAACTGCAACTTATTTTGTTTTTCCAATTTATTTCCAACACTAAAACCTAACCTATCATGCATCAACTAGAGTAGATCCAAAGAACTTGATTGGTAGTTACATGCAACACAAATAATAACAATCAAATATTGTCCACACAACACTAAAATCAAAGTTATATAATTCTTCTAATACACCATCTTGCCTAATAACATAGAAACTTGTGTTATGATTACACTTACAATAACCTTCTGTGTTACAAACATCATATCAAACATAGATGCAAAAACTTTCTACCTCTAAAGAAAATTACTGTTCTTTTTGAACTTCTGTTCAAATTTTCAAGCATGTCAGTTCAATTCAGAACAACCAAGTTAAAATATGTCAAGCTATGCCTTTTTTTGGGTAAATCTTTTTATTTTCTACCTAAAATATTAATATGTACAGATACGGGCCTTTATTTTTTAGGTCAATAGATATGGGCCTTTAACATGGGCCTCTTTTAGTGGGCTTTGAATGGCCCGATTGAAATCACACTGACCCGTTAGGGTTTTCACCTCCACTTCAGTTCTTCGTTTATAGTATACTCGCAGATAGAAACAGAGAGGCCGCTTGGGAATCAAAACCGAAGGCACAATCAGGCAGTAGCTAATTTCTCTTTGCATCTGTTGTTCCCAATGGTTTCCTTCAGGGTAAGTCACTACTGGATCCTTATCATTCTTCCTTCTTTGATTTTGATTCTGATTCGGTGCTGCAACATTTTTCTCTGTTCCCTTTCAGGGACTGCGTTTTTTGTTATTTCTGATTGTTTATTCTTTGATTTTTTCCATAATGCATATGGGTTTGTGTTGTGTGGAAACAGTTTCACCAGTATCAAGTAGTGGGAAGAGCTCTTCCCACTGAATCCGATGAGCATCCCAAGATCTATCGGATGAAGCTTTGGGCCACAAACGAGGTCCGTGCCAAATCCAAGTTTTGGTACGTTATGATCTTTACCTTGCATTTCCATTTGCTTGAATATGACAGAATGTAGGAAAAGTTAAGAGTTCACATATTAAGAATTTGCCTTTAATGTATGTGCGAAATTGCGAATGATTCAGACAAGATCAGAAACTGTATACACTGTGTGTAAAGTATAAAGAGGCCTCAAAGCAAAAGAATTTAGGATATATATGGAATCTAACTTGCGATGATAATATTTTGACGAAGTTTGCCCGCTCATGGAATCGTCATTTTTTACCTTCATTTGATCTGTTGATACGATATGAATCAATCTGATGCTGTCCTCTGATTTTCCTCTCTAACAATTTTTAAAGCTCCATGACTGAGTATGGCCTCCGTCCGTGCTTTTGGATGAAGTGACATTTTGTTGCTTCTTTTATAGAGTCTTAAAATTTTTTTTTTGGGTAAGAAACAAGCCACTCAAGCAGCCACCAACCTAGGGTACATGACCCCAGAAAAATTCCCTAACAAGATGTCTATACACTCAACGGGAGGCACATAAAAAATACACAGCCTCTCCTTATTTATGAATTGTAGTTATATTGGCTAACCAATCCGCCATCCTATTGTCTTTAAATTATTGAGATGTTATATTTCTGAGAAGAATGACGTTTTTTTTAATGTTTAATGTATTTAGGTATTTCTTGAGAAAGCTGAAGAAGGTCAAGAAAAGCAACGGCCAAGTGCTAGCTATCAATGAGGTAAGCATCTGAAATAACCTACTAGGCTTCTACAGCATCCCCTTCGACATTATCAGGTTCTTTTTAGCATTGAAATGGGTCTGCCTTTAGATATATTCTCTAAATTGGGTTGATGCATGTCACTGTGATAGCTTCATTCTCTAGATTCTGTAACTTGTGGAGAGAGGAGGTTTAAAGCATGAAAAGTGAAGACTGTTTGGTAGTTGAACACGTTAAGTACAAATGTTTTCATTTTTTCCTTTTAAATTCCTATTAACTGCAATTCTTTGGTTCCCTTTTGATGTGCAATTGTATTGTGAACTCAACTATTGGAAAAATGGAATATGTGGACATTCAGGGTATTTGGGTAATTGGCTACACTAGTTTTGAGTTTTTCTAACTAGTGCTGTTTAGGTCACAGTTAAGAAAGCATTAGATAGCATGGAAAATTCAAGAAACAGATAAAATATGTTTGCATTAAATGATTGTCTTTTTTTTTGGCTGTGCTATAGAGAGTTCAATTGCCCAAACGCATGAGCTCTTAGCTATAGGATTTGATATAAATGTTTTGACGTTTATACGAATCTCAAGACATTTATATCAAATAATGCACTTGAGTAGTAATTTATTAAAGGGTTGATCTAAGTAGTGTCCTTTGGGTGCTGATTAAGGAGCATTTATTCATTTAATGTGTTTTGGGAGTAGAAAAAGTAAACAAATAAATTCATTTGCATTTTTTATTTTCTTTTAAAGACTAAATTATCCTTATTTGATTTATTTTTAAATTGGCATACTTAAAAATATAGTTGCCTTTTTACTAATGAAATCATTCAATTTTAATCTGTATTATGTTTTATATCAGGTTTTTGATAAACAATTCATTTCATCTTTTGTTTCAATGAACATATATCATGTTCTTTAAGTTATTTTTTACAAAAATGAAATATAATTTTTAAGATATAAGTATTTAATCTTATTTTATCAAAAAGACAAATTCAAAGTAAATCATGTAAGGGTATTTTAGTCTTTAACTGAGAATAAACAAGTAATTGAATGCAAATAACAGTATTTCTTTTACTTTTCAATTTTCAAGACTAATTAAATGCTTAATCTGTTTCGATCCTTTCATATGTTTGGTTTCTCAATGATTTGTTTGGTCAACCTAGTTTTTATGGAAGGCTGGTCTTATAAAATTTCCACACTTTGTCTTGAGTTTGAGGAACTTTTTCCATTTGTTAGCTTCAGCTGTAGTATTTCAGGTTCCAGTTTCTGTCTCAGATGAGATATTTTAATCTTAACAATTTGTGATGGCAGATTTTTGAGAAAAACCCTACCAAGATTAAGAACTATGGAATTTGGCTGCGATATCAAAGTCGAACTGGTTACCACAACATGTACAAAGAATTTCGCGATACCACCTTAAATGGTGCAGTGGAACAAATGTACAATGAAATGGCATCGCGCCACCGGGTGAGGTTCCCATGCATCCAGATTATCAAAACTGCCACCATTCCAGCAAAGCTGTGCAAAAGAGAGAGCACCAAGCAGTTTCACAACTCTAAAATCAAATTCCCTTTGGTGTTCAAGAAGGTTAGGCCACCAAGTAGGAAGCTCAAGACTACATACAAGGCATCCAGGCCCAACTTGTTCATGTGATTCTGATAATCACATCCCTTGCTTTTCATTTAGAAGCTGCTTGATGATTCACTTGTAAACCTAGGAGGAGCTAGAGAAGCTAATCAGTAGCACTAAAACTTCATTTCTTGCAAGCTTTCAAGTTTTGAATATTTAGTTTTAGGAATTTGATGTTATATTTTGATTATTTTCTTTTGGACTGGAATGTTTTCTTGATTGGCATGAACTTGGTCGAGGTCAATTTTGAATTCTTAGTGGCTTTCGAGTTCTATTTCTTTTTTTGTTTTTGGTTTGTGCTCAGTTTATGAGAGAATGTGATGTGGCTAGTTATTGACCTTTTTTAGGGGTAAAAGAAAAGGTACCGCTTGATTCACCTTTTTGAGGCAACGTGATATGTATATATGTTGTGCTTTTACGCGGACAAATTTTGTTCATGATTCTTTTTTGGGACAAAAGAAAAAAAAATCACTTGAATACCCCTCCAAATATCAAATAATCCAATTTACCAATTTATTTTTTATTGATAATAAAGAAGGAAGACTAATATAAATCACGTCACAAATCTAATATAAATGAATTAATTATAGTTTTTAGTTATTTTAATTCTATACAAGCAATAGTGCAAAATGTTTGATGCAAAATAATTTTATTTATTTCATAAAAAATCTTTTGAAGAGTTCTTCATACTGTTACTAGATTATATTATGTGTAATATTCAAAATACAAGATTTTAATTTTAAATTTTTTCCATCTAAAAATATTTAACTAATGTCTTTTATTAAAAAAAAAGGATAAAATAACAAAATTTTAACTTAATTTTTTTAAAGAAAAACCATAAACCGGTTTATCAAATAAATTGGTCGATTTTTCCGGTTCAAGGATTTTTATAGATTTCCAATTTGATCATTGACTTGATCGGTCTAGTTTTCTCAATAATGACAAAATCATTTTAATTCTCATGTTGACTATCAATACTTCAATAGGTAGCTAATTACACTTTTTCATTAATCAAATACATTAACAAAAAAAAATCGTTGAAATACACTTGCAAAGTTCAACGAAGAAGAAACCCAATAATTTGGCTTTCCGTGAAGCCCCTAGTTTTTACATTTTAGAGTTCATCTTCGAATCCACAGTTGGAGAATTGTTTTTCGAATTGTAGAGGGTTGGTGAGCTCTGATAATGCCATTATTCTTCTACCTACTTTCAACTTTCAACTTTCAACGAGATGGGTAGGTGTAGCGACTGCGTTTACGATGTTTGTTGAGTGTGTGAAGCTTTCGTTTTCATTTGAATTTAAGCCATAATTCATTCACTCCCTTTCCTTAACACTTTTTTCATCTTCCATTTTTCACGTTTTCTTCTGTGTTTCCTCCTATCTTCTCTTCTTCCTCTCGTAGGTCCGTATTTCATAGCTTGTTTCAGATTTCTAATTTTGAAATCCCCTTTTTCTTGTTGGGTTCTTCAAACAAGTTTTTGTCCATCGCTCAATTTTGCAGACTAAACTTGGAGATCCGAAATGGCGCTTAATGTTGCGAATCCAGACGATCAGGCAAGCCTTTGCTAATCTCTCTAACAGTCTAACTACTAAACTTAACCATGTGTACAGTTTTATAATTCCTCATGGACTTCTGCGACTATCGTGAATTTTATAGGTTGTTCTTGGAGAAGAGATTGATCACGTTAGGTTGATCACATTGAACAGACCACGCCAATTGAATGCCATCTCACCTGAACTCGTGAGTCAAGTGAACTAACTAAATTCCCTTCTCCGCGCGAAACTTCATTTTTTTTTGGCGGGTGATTTTTAGTGCTTTAGCTGATTAAGTTTTTTACCTTCAAATGCAATCAGGTTTCTCTGGTGGCGGCATATTTAGAGAAGTGGGAGAAAGATGAGACAGCAGAGCTTGTTATCATAAAGGTTCATAGCTTCCGAAAATGTTGAATAATTTTTCTATTGATGATTGGATAGTAACCAACCATCCTCATTGTATGCTGATTTACTGATGTGCATTGCAATCATTCAATTGTTGATCTTTATAATTTGTTCAGGGAGCTGGTCGAGCATTTTCTGCGGGTGGGGATCTGAAAGTTTTCTATGATGGCAGGAAATCAAGTAAGTGCTCTTTCTCAGCTAGGATTAACTGATTTAGATAGAGGTTTTCTGTTTGGGGACGAAGCTTCTTGAACAATTAGAAGATATTTTGAGAGAAACAAGTTAGAGGATGGAAATGTTTGCATTACCTAATTTCTATAGAGGGTATTAATGAGCTTCTTCGTGACAGAGGATTCCTGCCTTGAGGTGGTCTACAGAATGTATTGGCTTTGCTATCACATTCATACCTATAAGAAGACACAGGTTCCGTATTGGATTTTCATCCTACCTTGTCCTTGAACCTTGAAAAAATTATATACTTATGAAAGTTCTGTGAAGTGTTATGTCTTCTGGAATGATTACTGTTATTTTATAACAGGTAGCCCTTGTTCATGGAATTTCAATGGGTGGAGGTGCATCTTTTATGGCACCAATGAAGTTTTCAGTTGTTACCGAAAAAACTGTGGGTACTTAATCCTTGTTATATCTTATTTTTCTATACCCATTCCAGGCTAGTTTTATAATTTAATTGTTCACACCAATGCTCTGACAGGTTTTTGCCACTCCTGAAGCAAGTTTTGGGTTTCATACCGATTGTGGCTTCTCTTACATGCATCCTCGTCTACCCGGGAGATTGGGTAATCACTGAAAAGAAAATATCTCCTGTAACTTGTCCTCCTCTTTAACTGTTTGTAATGACTTCCTTCACACTTTTATCTTACAAGCTGCAATCTTCCATGACAGCAGAAGTGTCTTTTTCCTGAAGTATGTTACTTAAATATCTAAACAATAATACATACGATGGATATGAAATCTTACATGTAAATATGCAGGGGAATTCTTGGCGCTTTCTGGGGGACGGCTCAACGGGAAGGAGTTAGTAGCAGTTGGACTGGCAACCCATTTTGTCCCTTCCGAGGTTATTTTATGGTCACTATGTGCTCTTATGTAGGAAGAATAGACTCACAGTTGAGGATATTAGAAATCCTGTCTTCTCTGTTGGAAACAGTAGCAATCACTTGTTTGCATTGAGATTTTATAAACTGATGAGTCATAACATGCCAGAAAGCAGTTACTAACATATCAAATTCTGGTTCAATTGATTTTTCATCCTTGCCATCTGATCATACAGGCCTAACACTTAACTACTTGAAGGACCTTTTTTCTTCATCATTCAACTCCATGGACAAGATCATCATTTTATTGATTATTGATTAATAGTTTCGTGACCAAAGATTTTCTTAGTAATTATCTAGGATGTCATTATATCTATGGACATAAACTTAAGTAAACTGTAGCTTTGGGCTTGTTGGATGGAGGACAGGGGATTTAGGGAGTTCCAATGTGAATAAGAACTCTGGTATTGGTGTAGCAGTCTACAGAATGAATGCATGCCAAGTAGAAGATACTGTTATCCAGGGAAAGATAAATATTGCTGTATATTAAGTAAATTACCAAGAGTTATTGGCTCGACTTGATATTTAAGTGAAAGTTGACAAGGACATTTTTTGTGTATCAGAAAATTGCTGAGCTAGAGAAGCGCTTGATTAGCTTAAATTCTGGTGATGAGAATGCTGTAAGATCAGTAATTGAAGAATTTTCTTCAGAAGTTAAGCTTGATGAAGAGAGTATCTTAAACAAGTAATCAATCTTGATCAATAATATGAAATTTCTTTCTCATTTGATTATCTTTTTTATTGTCACAGCACCGTACTCGTGCCAGTAACCTTTCGAAATTTTCAGGCAGTTGATAATTGATGAGTGCTTCTCAAAGGATACCGTCGAAGAAATTATTAAATCATTAGTAAATTTCTTTCCCACTCATCTCCTTTTCTGATTAACTAGGAGCATTAAGGTATTATTGCATGCTCATGTCCATTATACTTTTCATCTGAAGGAAGCCGAAGCAAACAAAGAAGGAAATGGATGGATTGGTCCAGCGTTAAAAGGAATGAAAAGGGCTTCCCCTACTGGACTGAAAATAACCTTAAGATCGGTAAGGATTTCAGGATTGTTGATTATAAGCTCTTTCTTGTACTGTTTCCTGGACTACATTTGGATTCATCTTAAATTACAAGGACTGGTGAGTTCAAATTGTGAATGGAAGATTTAATTGCCATTAGCATGTATAATTTGAAAATTTTCCATCTTCCTGAAATTGGCTATATACATACACATACCCACACCTCTTTAGATTGCGATTTTGTTTTTAAGTAATAATCCAAACAGATTTCCTTTTTAATTCATTTCATCTTAAAACTTAAAAAATGGTAGAT
>QANZ01037776.1:20240-33409 GCA_003254925.1 Chamaecrista fasciculata | reverse complement strand
AACCCATGCCCTCAATTCATGCAATGAATTGCACACATATGAGCGAACTAACTAATAAACCCCTAATACATATTGGAAAGTCCATAATTATTCAAACGTAGGGTGTGAAGGGGAGTGGTGACCAGTAATTTGGTTTCAAAAAATAAAATGGACAGGCTGTTTTTTCAACTTGCTGCTGTTGACCATCTTAGATAAATGCAGATTCGTGAAGGAAGAAATCAGACACTAGCTGAATCTCTAAAGAAGGAATTTAGATTGACAATGAATATACTACGAACTACAATATCTGAGGATATGTATGAGGTAATTAGTGTATCATTCTCAAGAATAAAAAAAATGACTCAAGGCAGCTTAAGTAATTTTTTGATGAATTTGTCATTTTCATTCCTGACTTAAATCTGATGCAAACTTCACATCTCTCTATGAGCAGGGTATTAGAGCTCTCACCATCGAGAAGGATAATGCTCCAAAGGTATTCTTTCTCCCTCTTCGTCTCCCACTCTGTATCCTTTACCTAAAACTGGGAGAAAAACGTATTCGTCCTTTCAGGCCTCTTATTGTCAGTTGTTTTTAATAATGTAGCCATCAAAATATTGAATTATTTAAGCTATTGGACAAATCCCTTCTAGGCATTAAGGCCTATAACTTGAGATGCTGGAGAATGACCGTTAAGTTTACAAGATTGTTCTTATATTCAAAGAAAATTACACTTTAGTACTTTTCCAAATTGCTTATATTCAAAGATGAGAAGATTGAGAGTCAAGTACAATTACATAAGTGAGTCCCTAATATTAATCTGTTTGTTCTCTCTTTGATCTTAAACTATCCACTTGTTTCAGTGGGAACCTCCATCACTTGACAAAGTAGATGATGAAAAAGTGGACTTGGTCTTTCAGCCATTTGGAAAAGATTTTGAGCTTCAGATTCCCGAAAAGGAGGACAGCAGGTTGGATGAATATCGAATTTAGATTCATTAGATGTCTTTTCTTGAAGTTTATTCATCAATTGATCAAACGTCATTCTCTGATTCGAAACAGGTGGGATGGAAAATATGAAAACTCAGTTTATGCAGCACTAAGGCAACAGATTAAGCTGTAAAAACTTCTGGTCAGATTATGCTTCTTCCTTGAAGATTCCGGCTCGTGTTCTTCCACTTAGCGGTGTGTTTTTATCCTGTCTAATCTATGTACGTGTTTCTTGTTTATGCTCTTGTATGATTAGAATAAAACAAAAGGGTTTGTGAGTTGTGAAGAATTGCTGCCCTTTTAAGTTCCTGAAGAGGCAGGAAGTGCCATTAATCCTATTAATCTCATAGGCAAGCAAATAATGTAAATTACACGGTGAATATCAAATGGGAGAAAACAAAATATACGAATGATCAACGATTTTGAATTGGATATATTGCTAAATTAAAATGGATTTGTAAAAATATGCAAACCATGTTTCAATGCTTATTTCATCGTAACTTTTACCCTGTAAGATAATAAAAAAGCGGAAGTTTCGGCTACAATTTGCCAAACTTGGCATGCCTCTGGATAAACTATACAGGGAATGCCCAATCCTTTGTTTCTTCCAAAATGAACTTTTCCTAGCCTACTCAGTTGCATTTCCTTTCATGGTTGAGGGAAATGCAACAACTCAGAAAGTAATTTGATACTTTATATTGTTACAAAGCTTTTTGACATGTGGACAAAAATTGCCGATCTTTTGTTGCAACCAAGTTTTCTTTAAGTTCGTAAAAAAAAAAAAACAGCTATAAGCGCCTTTTAGCATGTTAATGATAATTAGTAGGAATTAAGAAAGTGAAGGAAAGAGTTTAAAAAAGGGCATCGAACGAGAAATGTTGCTAAAAAGGGAAATAAAATCTCATAATTATCTTTTTTGGGTTGATTTTTTATGTTGTCAAATTTTGAGCATATGATATTTACACGAATTTTCAAAAAGAAAACTCATGATCGATATCCTCGTTAAAGGCAATCGTCAGGTAAAACTAAAACAGTAGTCAAATTTTCTTACTGCATCAGTGTGGTAAAATGGCAGCAATAGCTAAGATGGATGGTTGAACGTGCAATCCAATGGTCAATTGGGGAAAGTATAAATTATCAGTAGTCAATATCTGAGACAAGATGCTTCAAAATGGCACTTACAAATTATGGTTATAGTAACCAAACTCAGCCGTGGTCACTTCTCATTCACAAATAGTCATGGTGACGGCAAACCAAGCAATAAATTACAAAAGAAAAAGAAAATGGAAAAGGAATCTTAGAACATCTAGGATAAGAAAACTAGATGTAACATTTGAGCTCATTTGCCTTTTACTAATATAAGATAACTTAATGTTCTGAGGGAATATACACACAACACTATTCAAACAAAAGGGAATCAGTAAAGGGAAACAGAAAACCTAAAGAAAGAAAATTTAAATCACGAAGCACCTTGGAAAGACAACCGATCTCTGAGAGTATCAAAGATTGACGAAGCTGCTGCGTTTTGGGAAAAAGTCAACTTCAGTCTACCAAGTAATTCACCATCCTTAGCTTGAGAAGCAGCATCAGCAGCTTCTTTAGCCATGCCAATTCGAGCATATGACTGTCCAAGATTAGAGACAAGGATTAAGCAAGGCTACACTGAGTACATCACTTTCTTTGGGCAAAATTATAACACAATTATGAATCTTTGAAAGCAAAAGCTCTAATTTGTGCTAGAGTCCTTTCTTTCATGGTGTTCACCAGTTCACAGTGTTCGTCGTCCTAGGTTATGTCTAGGTAAGTTTAATATGATATGGATAACAGCTCATGGTGGTCTAGGTTCCTTTTAATTTGTGGTTTATTATTGTTAATTTTTCCTTTGTATGCAACTTAGCATTTCTTGTTCTTCACTTACCATTCATTTTCTTTTTGTAGTATGGATAACAGCTCTTGCTTAATTTTACAGCTATGAAATTGAAATTGCAGAAACATGCAAGTAATATTGATAAAGAGTTGCATCTTATATTCAACATGTTTATTAAATACCTCGGCTCTTTCTCGAGGATCAGCAAGTTTTGGGATATATTTCAAAGCTTCCCCCTTTTCGTCTGCATCAATGCAGGCCTCCACAAATGGTCTATAACCTACAGATGCCAGAACGTGTGGATATTAAACTTCAGAGCAGAAATCACGAAGGTGGAAGCTCACTGAATAATATATATATATTTTTTAAGGATTTATCTAACATGTGCCCTTAGGGCACATTTTAAGATTTCTTCTGATTGGTTAATAGAGCATCTCATATCTTGAAATCTACGAACATTCATTTAAAAGATAATTTTTAATGTTTGAAAACTTACTTGACCAATAAAAAAAAGCCTTAACATGTGCCCTTAGAAGGACCCTTTTTTTAAATGGTCTACAGAAATGAACTAGGTGTAGAAAAGCTTACCAATTGGAGGTTTCTTCTCCTTTGAAAATTTTTCCAACGCAACCCAGTCCTTGATTGTAGCCAAAGCAAAAACTTTGAGCCAATACCATCTCTTCTCAGACACCTGAGGTAATATAGCAAAATAAATTTTATGTGAGCCTCAGAAACTGAAGCTTTGTGCTCACAAGGCATGAGAAAATAATACTTGTTTTCATTTCATTCACATTTTGTTATTTGTTTCTCATAAAAATATTAATTGAGAAAGGCACAAAATAACCTTCCTTTCCATTCAAGAAAGACAGAAAAGGTATTAGTTAAAAGTTTACTAACCTTAAACTCTGTTTTTACTTTCATTGCAGCTCGATGGTTTCCTAATACAATACATGTACGGATTGTATCACTTATACTAGAATCGACAAAAATGGCTTGCTTTGTGGACACTTCTAACTCATGCTGCATTCTGCAGTGGAGCAACAACAGCATAATTTCCATTAAAATTCTATTCCACTAACAAAAACTCCTTCAGAAATCTGATTTTTTAATACTAAAATCTGAATCATTGTCTCCAAGTAAATATGGGATTATCACATTATAACACTAGAATATGCAGTATATTACAGCCTAATACAAATGCAACTACTAATATGATTTGTTACATTATAGAGATATAAAAAAACTACGAGTAATAACCGCACCTTAGCAGTTTAGCATGCTCTTCAGCTGCTTTTGATTCAAAGATATGTTCCTTCGTTTCTGCAAAGAGATTCTGTGCCTTCTCAATAAGTTTTATACGAGGACCATGAAGTGGAGACCCTTTACTTGCCATGGGGTTTTTCCCTAGTTCCCATGATTCTTTCCATAGCAGAAAAGCCACGTCCTACAAGGATTGACTTAGATAAATTTCTACTATATAAATGGAACTCTAGTAGTCAATTAAATATTGTGCATAGAAAGATTTGCTTCAGTAGCATAACGTGAATTTAATAAGACAATAAACCATCATTATGAAAATTCTGACAGTGAAGTCAATAAGTTGATCATTGAACAATCACTTGTAGACTGGAGCCATCTTGGAGTCTAAAATTAAATGGTAAATATAGGGATAAACATAAGGAAAACGAAGAGATTTAAAAACATTTTTAAAAGAGGCAGTGTGGGCAAAAAATATCTACACAAATAGATAGCCAATTCCACATAAATAGTCTACACAAGATTGCGTGAACAATAGCCAAGGTCAATATTTGTTATTTTAAAAAAATCCTTATAGTAGTAAAACCTATGAAAATTCTGATGTTCCTTCTTATATAGCTTCTAAAATTGAAACTATTCATATAGTTCAGAGTAATTAAACTTACTTGAAGTTGTCCAGTAGATAAGAAAAAGTCCTTCAGAAATTCATGCTTATAACACCTGGAATTGAAATATAATTACTAATGGCATAATGATACAAGCCCACAAAAATATTATTACTTTGAAGCATGTATTCAATTTGGTCAACTAAACTAAAAAGTTTTTACGGACAAGTAAA
Organism: Chamaecrista fasciculata; assembly: GCA_003254925.1. Lineage (NCBI taxonomy): Eukaryota > Viridiplantae > Streptophyta > Magnoliopsida > Fabales > Fabaceae > Chamaecrista > Chamaecrista fasciculata. Next base: position 28,482 of record QANZ01037776.1, on the reverse strand, counting down.
TATATGTTGTATACTCATGTTTCAAAACAGACCCATACAAATTATTGCTTCACCATGTGAAAGAAGTATCCAGATGGTTATACTGCTTCTAGGCAGACATAACAAACCAAAGCAAGAAAATACTTTTCAATTAAAAGTTTATCTTTGAAGAGCTATTAAACTTTTAGCTCTTCAAAGATAAGCTTTTAATAACTCTTACTTTTAAGTCAAGATATCCTTTTGTGAAAGGAAATCTTCTAGTTTTAATTATTATCATAATACAAAGCCTTTAATATATATTGAATAGACAAGTAGAGTTCAATCCTCATGTTTCCATGTGATCAATCCTTATTTGGTTAGAGTTATAGTTGATTATGATTATTAAACCATATTGGAGTCTATTGTCTTGCATTTTGCAAGATGGCACAAGGTCACTTACCGTGCATAGGTGATGAATAAGTCACGTGGTAATGGTCTGGCTTGTATTGTTCCAAAGAATTCCAATGGCTGCCTCTGCATTGATAGAAGAGTACGGACATGAGAAATAAATTTGTGTTTCTTCATACATATACTAAAATCATTGTTGTCACCAAAAAAAAAAATACTAAAAGCATGGCGACTATCTAATTTTATTCCAAACTTTCTTGAGCAAACCAGCAAATACCTTTTGCCAAATATGAAAGAGGACAAGATAAACGAGGTCTGTGTCACCGCTTTCAGTTGCCTTCATCAAGGCTATATCTTCTTCTCCGATGCTTAACAAGAGAGGAACCTAAACGAAAGAGTTAATGAGTATGACAATGATAACTCCCTTAGAATAAAACCAATTTTCTTACAACCTATAAAACAGTAGATACAAGCTTATGGAAGATAATGTCCTACAATACATAACCTCAACTTCAACATATAAATAGTAAAGCCAGATAATTAGAATACCTGTTTAGAAGAGCGTGGTTCATGTTCAACAAGCAAGGCGGCTAACTTTCGGCGGCCATTCTTGTCTGCATGGGCAGCTACTGCTGCATAGGATATGCCTTTGCACAGTTTCAACTGAGGTGTAAAAGAAGTACAATTTCAATCTTTTTCTATTACAGAATGGTTAAACACTTTACAGAACTTGAAGTGTTAAAAACCTTATCAAGCAGAATTTCAAGAAGAGTGACATCAGGAATTGTCAATGATGAAGTTATCTTTGAACATGCCCAGTGCATTATCACCACCTCCTACACAAAAGCAGTTAGAGTAAATCAAACTCATAGTCTCATACATAAACTAACCAATAGAAGATTTCCAATGTACTGATAATTTCAATAACGAGAATAATGGGTAACAGGAGAATATGATTTTAGCACCCAGTGCCTAAAGAGGTAAAGAAACAAATTGACAGAAGGAGCTATAACAAAGACTTATGACTGAACAAAGAAGAGCATTAAGTACATTGTTGCCTCAAAATATTGTCAATATGCAGGAACATAACTTAGAAATAGATTATTTTAAGCACCAGAATTTCTTTCGTACTTAATACTTGACTAATCCAAGTTCCTCCAATTCTCAAAGCTTCATAGAAATCTTACTAAGAAACATTGCTAATTTACAATTTTATCTAGCATTTTGGTTTTCACTTCTTAAATATGGAGAACCAAACTCTTGGAATTTATAACGGCCAAAGTGCATTAAGGCTTAATATAGTGTATTAGATATCTTCAGCATTAAAGAGAAACACCTACACAACAAAAACCTAACCAGCTACACAGTAAGTAGCTGAGAAGCAAATAAATATTGGAGATAAGGTCTAAAGGGTTAAGGGTCCAAAACTTGACTAGAAGCACGCAATAAATGATTCTCTCATAACAGTATACTCTCAGAAAAACCAGTTTTAGTCTTGGATATATATACTTACTTGATTCATTCCAAGATACTCTGATATCCGAAGTGCAAGGAGGTGTTGATAAGCATTAATCAAGCGCCCAATCAGAACAGATGGGGTAAGCAACTGATGTTAAGAGATAATTCAGTACAACTTCAACTAATGCAATTTCAGCACTGAAATGTGGGATTAAAAAAAGAGTAAGCTTTAATGACCTTATATTGCTGAATACTAAGAGGAATTCCAATCTCAGGGCTGCGCACTGCATTCAAGACCCGAAGAATTTTACACATCTCTTGAATACGATCACGTTGAAAATTGCTGCCAAAGTCAACTGGATATCATTACCGAGAGCAAAAATCAGAAAAATATGTTTGTCCTTTTTAAGACCTTGAAATATGGCAATAAAGTACTTAAGCAGACATGACAAAGATTGTATAACATTCCTGCCAGTAACTCCCACAGCAAGCCCAAATCAAACTCACCTGCAGAAAGCTTGGCCGTAGCTAGCTGCTCTTAACAGAGTCCGCTGGCGTAGAACATCAAACTCGTGACCAGCAGCATCAACACATGCTTCAACAGCTTCTGGAAGGGATGATCTTATCAATCTCAAATTTTCATCTGCCTGGTGAACAATAAGAATATAAGAAACTTGTCTACAAATAATGTGATAATTGATTTGCAAATGAAAGACCAGATGCATTTTCCAAAATCCACAGAAACTCCAATACTGATTCATCATTTCCAGTCAGTATAACTTGATTTAAAAAGTTATATAAACACAGGGCCAGATTCAATCAACCATCCTGAATATGTACAACATTGATGATTTAGTGCTTTATACATACAATTATGAGGGTAATAGAAGAGGGAGCTGCAATAGCTAACCACCTACAAATATTAACAAGAAGCAAGGCAGCTTTATATATATGATTGAGTTGCTTCATTATTAACATGTGCATAATTTTAGTAGGAAAACCACGTTGAGATCAATGGTTCAGAGCTCAAACCCTTTCTGCAAATCTAGGATTTTACTTCCACAACATTGTCTGAAAGTTGTATAAATTAGAATTAAATCTTTGTTCTGTAAATTTTCTTTCTCTTACACCTTCCTTTCTCAATTCGGGCCAGATGTTAAAAGAGTTGAATCAATCTACAATTGTCCTTATCCCGAAAGGAGAAGAGCAGCAGAGTTGCAAAGATTACAGGCCTATTAGTCTCTGTAATGTTTCTTATAAGGTCATCTCTAAAGTTCTCACTAACAGGCTTCAGTCAATAATCCATGACCTTATCACCCCTTTTCAGAACGCTTTTGCTAAAGGTCGCTCAATCACGGATAATGTGCTTATCGCCCATGAAGTCCTCAGGTATATCAGAAGACACAAGAAAGGTAAAATCCATTGGGCAAGCGTTAAAATTGATCTCCAAAAAGCGTATGACAAAATCTCGTGGCAATTCCTCGAAGCTGTCCTTAAGGAGATGGGTTTTCCCAATCTCTGGGTTACCCGTATCATTCAATGTGTTACCACGGTTTCTTTCCAAGTGCATATCAATGGGGAGCTCTCTCCACGCTTCCATCCTAAGGCTGGGCTTCGTCAGGGAGATCCTCTCTCTCCATACCTCTTTATTCTCTGCATGAATGTTCTTTCCGGTCTGCTCATCAAAAGTCAAAATCTAGGTCACCTTAAGGGTATCAAAATCTCGAGAAAGGCTCCGGCTATTAATCATTTGATCTACGCGGATGATATTCTGCTTTTTCTCAAAGTGGATAGTGGTTCTTTTGCAAAATTCAGAGATATTTTCAGAGATTTTGGTAGAGTTTCGGGCCTTGTGATCAACCCTCAGAAATCAGAGATCTCTTTCAGCCCGAGCACCCCCAATCGACTGGCAAAAGACACGGTTAACAGCTGTAATTTTCGTAAGGTCGACTTCTTTCAGAAGTATTTGGGAAGCTGTATTGACAACAAGCCCCGTAGTCGCCGAATTTTTGAGATTATCATAGAAAAGCTCCAGGAGCGTCTTCAAGGTTGGCATTCCCACCTTCTTTCTCAGTCTGCTAGGGTTGTGCTCATTAAGTCGGTCCTTTCCTCCATCCCTCTCTATCACCTGTCTTATTTTAAGCTCACCTCTCAGGAAGCCCACAAATGTGATATGATTTTAAGTAATTTTTTCTGGGGAACGCATCGTGGTAAAAACTCCCCCCACATGAAGGCTTGGGACAAAATTTGCATGCCCAAAAAAGATGGTGGCCTCGGGATCAAAAAATTCCTTGAATTTAACAGCGCTCTTATTGGAAGACAAGCCTGGCGTATTCTTTCTCAGAAGGATACCCTGCTTTCCCAGGTCTACTTCGCCAAATATTGTGATAATGGGGTTACTGGTACTTTCACTTGTAATTCCACTGCCTCTAGTTTGGCCAGACCAATTTGCAACAGGATCAATGACATCATTCTCAACTGTCAGTGGAGGATTGGCAATGGGGAAAAAATCAAGATCTCTGATAGCTGCTGGTTTAAACCAGATAGACTAATGGAGAACATCAGGTATGTAAGGGACCTAACCGATGGGAGAGGAAATTGGGATAGAGATGCTATCTTGAATTGCTACAATAATCCAACTGCTGCTCTTATCTTGACTATCCCTATTTCCTGCACCGGTGTCCAAGATAAATTGATCTGGAACAAATCGAGTGATGGTATTTACAGTACTAAGAAGGAGTATCAATCCTTATCTATTTGCAACCATGTCGCTGGGTTTGATTGGACTAGCTATTGGAAATTACCTAGTCTCCCTAAAATCCTCATGTTTGGCTGGAAATGTTTAAATGATTCTCTTCCACTAGGGGCGAATCTTATCAAGAAAAACTTTAATATTGATGGGAATTGCCCCTTTGGTTGCGAGACTTTGGAGGACGCCAACCATTTGTTCCTTGGCTGCAACTTCACTCGAAGAACCTGGCTTGCCTCCCCTCTTGGAGTCAGAAGTGGCAACCATGGCGATTTTCGGGTTTGGCTTCATACAATGTTTAATAACAAAGACCTGTTCATCAAAATCCTCAGTTTCTCCTGGGCTATTTACACTCACAGAAATGAGGTTCGTTTTCAGAACAAGCAACCGTGCACTGAAGAGATTCTCGCCAAGTGGGTTCATATGATCGACCTTCATCAGATTTTTCAATCCCCCAAGCCGGGTATTAAAATCAAGCACCCTAGGGTCCCTAACGACATCATCTCTTCTTGTACCAATAATGCTGAAGTCATCTGGTATTTGTCTTGGGTTAAGGACCGTAACAAAAGGATCAATCACATGGGTGCTTTCCATATTCAAGATGGTTTGGCTCACTTACAATTCCACCACCAGAATAATTCAACTGAAGATATCATTGTCACCTGCCTCATCGGTATTCGTAAGGGCCTTCTTCACCTGCAACACCTCGGTGTCAAGAATGCCTTGATTTTCCCCCAGAAAGGCCTTATCACTGGCAACAATTTCAAAAATGTGGGTTTCAGACATGAAGTCCTCATGGAAGACATCATCAACATCAGTCGTCAGAACAACTACCGTTTCAATGCGACGCCCCATCATTTTAATCTCATCCGTTTCTTACGCGTTTTCAGTTCTAGTTTAAATAACATGCTTTATGTAGTCTAGGCCTTGTCTTTTATCCAAAAAAAAAATTTTAATATGTTGATAATTAATAGAAGCATCATAATTCAGAGATCAATAGAAAGTTCACGAACTGATTAAGGAAGCTAACCTTGATGTATCAAGAGCAATCTTCATTATCATGTGCCAAGTTAATGCTGAGGCATGAGAAGGTCCTTCAACATAAACAATATTTAAACAATAATGACATTAATAATTATTCAATAATTGACAATTTGAAATAACTATATTTGGTAAAGAACACATTAGATAATGTGCTTTTACCATGTAATGAGTTTCCAAGGATCCATTTTGCATCAATTCATAGATAATGAATCTTGCTTAACAAATTCACCTCATTCTGCAATTCCATCACATCATTTAACAGAAATTTGATTACAAAAAACAGAGAAGCAAAATGGAGAGATAATTTATTTTGTAGTCCTTAAATTTATCTTAAAACTACAATCTAGTCCCTGAATATTGAAAATATACTTTAGTCCCTGATCTGATATCTTTGTCACTGCTGCTATCCAAGTGGAAAAAAAAATACTATACAAAGCAGCTGTGCATTCACTATTATCTCTGTCACATGTTGTCCCAAATTTTGCAAATAAACACATTCAATGTCCTCAATACAATAACAGAAATGCTGATTGCCAGTATATAAACATCTAAAATAAACATCTACATTAGATGCAGGTTTCAACAGGTACAATGTAGCTACTCTTTAATACATTCAATCTCAATTTCACAGGTTTTGCCAATTGCCATTCCCTTGCAATCATAAAACTACTGCCATAAGATACTTGTTACATAACTTAAAGCTATTTTAAAAGGGAAAAAAAAAGTACAATGCATAGAAAAACACTACTGCCATAATCCAATGTGGTATTACTTTCAACCTGCAAATTATTAGATTGATGAGAACCATAAAGCATTCAAAGCTACCAGAGAAGGAATTAAGTTCACCTGCAAAGAAGGTATCCAATAGGATGTCAAGCAAGGTCCCACACACTATTATCATGAGCATTGATGGGTATTTTGATTTGCGGAGTTTCATGCCTGTAGAACAGATTGAATTAATAATCACTCAAAACTGAAAGAAAATTAGAAAGCAAGGGGGAAAGGAAAATGAAAAAAAAAAAAAACAGACAGAGACAAATAACCTATGCTTTTACATTGTGATGGTGCAAGCATGCATGTGCTATTACGCCTTGTAGGTTCTGATTGAAAGTTGGTGCAAGAAGAGAGATTCATATACCTCGAATCGACTGCGTGCGTTCTTGGGAGGAGAAGAAGAACGAACAGTGGTCGTGGCTGAAGATGACGTTCCGCTAAGGATGGACGACAGCTTGGTGGCTTTGAACGACTCGACAAAGCTCATAATCGTCGCTTTGAACGGAAGGCGAAATGAGAACAACGATAGATGGCGGTTGAAGGTTGTGAAGTTAGGGTTCATGGGAGAGAAGAAGAGGAAAGTCGAACACATCCTGACGATGGACGGCGACTAAATGGCGGAAGTTTGTGGCGTTAGGGTTTAGGGAGAAAAGAGAAAGAAGGAGGAGATGGTGGGTGAATAAAAAGAGAGAAGGAATGGTGATGTAGGTGATGAACCTGGTTTTGGCCGTAGGGCATTACCTGGTTCGATGAGGCAACTTTGGGTCGGGAGTCACCTGCAAGTCAATGAATGCACAGGGATGCCCTGCGATTCACCTCCGATGCTTAAGTCAGTAGAGTATTTGAGAGAGATAGTAATAAGTACTGGATAGCAATAATGCGTACCTTTTTCCAGTAGAGGAGCTGTCCTTTTATACTGGTAAAGTGAGACCTTTTTGACCTAGATATGGTCGATCGTGATCTTAACTGATTTGGCCAAATCAGTTGTGATCGTGAGGGAAATCCTAACTGTCCGTTATTCTCGCAGGTCTGTTAATTAGGATATGGGAGTAAGTTGTTATTCCGCGTGAACGCCTGGCTGTTGGCGTCCTCGACCAACGTAGGTTGTTTGGTGCCTTAATCATGCTAGGACTCTTTCCGTGGACGCCTGACTATTGGCGTTATTGACTGTCACAAGAGGCTTTGTGTCTTGGCTCTTTTTGGCGTTGTCATCCAAGGGAATCCTTAGATGGGCCTCCGGGGCGCCCATGGCCTAAGTCTTCTAGGCCTCGAGTCTTTAGGCCTATTATCACTAGTCCCAACGAAAAGAGTGGAGCTCTGTCCCCACCAGTGGAGTCCTCCCCAAGGGCGTTGGTACCACATGTTGAGTACTTTATCCGTGAGGCGTTCCTGGCTGTGGGCGCCACTTCTAATGGCGTTGATTGATAGTAACGCCTATTGGCTTTGTCCTTTCGCATCCCTTGCTGTCGTTTCAGTTTTGCGTATCAGGTTCATAGTGTCCACGTGTCGTTGAGCGATTTGCGTAACCTTTTGTCATGATGGCGAGTCGTGGCCCGAGGGGGGCGCATTTAATGCGGCGCTTCGATTTTCGTGAAAAGTTCAAAAAATCCGCCATTTTTCTTCCTTCTTTCCCCCCACTTCGTCATTTTTCTCTTTTTCAATTCTCTTTCTTCTCCAAGTTCTCCAAGTTGCTCTGCATTTTCGAGTTCTCGGAATCTACTCATTGCCACCATCCTCCCGTCGTACTGCTACTTTTCTCCGTCAGGTGTGTCCGATAGTTACCTAGTAAGTATTTCGTCGGTTTCCTTTCGTCATTTGCACTTCTCTATTTTGAGTTTCTGGGTTTGGTCT
>QANZ01037776.1:0-17995 GCA_003254925.1 Chamaecrista fasciculata | reverse complement strand
ATTAAATCAGGACCTATTCAAAAGAAATCTTATGAAAAGGAGAAAAATCTATAATATTAGAATTCTAAAGACCCTTTTATAATTAATTCTTTATGTTTTGATCCCTTTTAGTAAAGGGAAAGGACTTAAACGCATAAGAGAAGACTTTTTGGGAGATTTTTGACATTTTAACTAACATTTGCCGTTAAATCCTAACAGAAAAAAACCTCAGGGTACCAAATCGCTAACGGAGTAAACCACGGGGTACCACAATGCAAAAATTTTTCTTTCAGGGTACCAAAGGGGAACCGCCCCTAACCACAGGGTACCAAATTGCAATTTACCCTTATAACTATAATAATTCATGTATCTATATCTCTTTAAGCCCAAAGTTAATTATTGCATGTAGTGTTTATTTATACAGTTACAACTTGTGGATGAAAGTAAGAGTGGTATAAATAGTTTATTTAGTACATAAATGTATATATATATATATATATATTGTAAATCAAAGTTTGGTGGCTAGCTTGGATGTTATAAAAAATGCTTTAAAATGAGAATAAGATAATGTTTTTGTCTTCTAGTCTCTTAAATCAGTTTATGAACATCAGAGAAGCATGGACAAGATAATATTTGCTATTAGTGCAAGTGGAATAATCTCGTAACTCACAATATATATAGGATAAGACTCTCTCTGCATTATTTCATACATCATCATATCACATAATCACATCTAGAAAAATATAATTAATAATACCATAAAACTGTAAAGGATTTAGGTTGTTATGTTGACAAACCAAAAGGTAAAGCGTATGATTTGAAATAAAAAGCAGTCACGTTTCTGTCCCAAAGAAGAAATATATATAATATGTATCATATAAAATCTGATTTCATTGACCACAAAAGTAATAAAAAAAAATGGGTATTGATTGTCTTTGTATTTTGTATTTGGTTGGTGGAGAAGTCAGTTCAAGCATGTTATAATAATGGTATGTATTATTCGGTAGTGGGAAGCAGAAGATAATGTTTACTATGGAAAATAAATCTACCACAGATACCCACTTTGCCATTCTCTATCAAAATTTCACCCTCCATTGAAATCTGACACACTTTTTTTTATTTACTCTGAAAGTCCACATTCTCCTCCATAATCTCAAAAAGCTTGTCATTTGTAAAAGAGTGAACCCCACAAGTTTGAAATCTCCATCAAGCCTCATGCTTTTTTTAAATATATTATGTATATATCTGGGAAGCTTTAGTCTATGAGATTTCAGCCAGAGAAGGAAGAAATGGGAGTTCAGAAAAAGCTCAAACTTTTCCTCTTTAATGCAAGCCTTGTAACTATGATGCTTCCTCTTGTGATGAGCTCAGGAAATGATCATTATAGCAGCAAAGATCACAACATTAAGGTATTCAAAACTTTCTGCATTCAGCATCAAGATTATATTTTGAGACTTTGATTAGAGAAGCTAACACTGTGATTCATGGTTGTTTTTTTATGAAGATGACTCCTAAACTTCTGTTTGAAATTACACTTCATGGATTTCTTTTGTGGGCTTCAATGGGGTTTTTGATGCCTTTTGGTATACTTGCAATCAGAATGTCAAACAGTGAGGTCAATCAAAGAAGGCTAAGAGTTATTTTCTATGTTCATGCAATATTGCAGGTATGTCTTTTCTTTCTTTCTGATTCTCTGTTACTCCATATTTCCTCATTGTCAATTTCCCATGAAGATAAACCAAACTAAAGATCTTCACTATAATTCTTAGCTGTTTCTGATGAAGTTCTTGAACAGAAGCAGGACAGTGAATAGTAAAAATTTGAGTAAATTAATCATTTAGTCCTTGAAAGATGATAATTATCTCAATTTAGTCCCTAAAAGATAAAATTATCTAAGATTTAGTTCCTGAAAGATGCAATCACAATAACTTTGGTCTTTTTGCAGAAAACTTAATTCGAATTTAACATAAATTACTTATTGTAATTTTAATAAAATTTAAAAGTTCGTCATACTTGTCATTAAATTTCGACTGGTATCATTCACAAAAGGATCAAATCGACCTACCCAAAAAAAAGAATCAAATCTACTGTAATTGTATCTTTTAAGACTAAATCATATAATTTTATCTTTTAGGGTCTAAAATGAGATAAATGTCATCTTTTAGTCAGATTTCCTCCTATTGACTATTATGATGGTGAAAGACAGATAAGAGCAGCAAACTCCTGAATTTCATATATCTTAATTAGTAGAAATTATCAAGTTAATAATTAATTAAGCAAGGGTTAGTATGTTCAAATTCTGTTAGCAAGCCAAGGACTATAATTGATGAATGCTTAGTGAACAAGGAAGACAGTTTTAATATGATATTATTCTTCCACATGATTAATTGTAATCGGAAGCTTCGCTTTCTGAGGCATTTCTCAAAATATCCGAATTATTCATAACATTTTCTGTACTAATAATGCATTTTCTTTTGTATTCAACAGAAGCTAGCTGTGCTACTTGCCACAGCAGGGGCAATTATGTCCATAAAGAATTTCAACAACGCTTTCAACAATAGTCATCAAAGAGTAGGGGTGGCATTATATGGTATTATATGGTTGCAACTCATTATTGGTATTATCAGACCACAAAGGTAAACTAATTAATTGCTTTTACATGTAAAATGCATATATTCATAATAATTAATGTCAATGACCACTTATGATACTAAAATGCTTGTTTAATTTAGGGAAAATGTAAATAGCCCCTTCAACTATAACCTAATTGCAAACAGCCTCTTCAACTTATTAACCAGACAGATTTTCCCCTTCGACTATGGCCTAGTTACAAATAACTCCCTAGACTATCAAATTTAACAAATAAGCTCATTTAACTAAGATTTTGTTGTAAATACGCCATTGAGTTATAAAATTTAGCAAGTAACCTATAGTTTTCACATAATATTTCTATACAGACATATTTAATTATTTTTCAAATTTATCACATATGCTGAAAAGTGCAAGAAAAATTAGTTCCAAGATGCTAAGATTCAAAAGATTGTGAAATTTTAAAGGGTTATTTGCTAAATTTTAAAGTTCAAGGAGGGTATTTACAATTAAACCATAGTTTAAGAAGGATATTTGCTAAGTTTGATAGTTGATGGAGTTATTTGCAATTAGATAGCATTTGAAAGGAGCTATTTGCAAAGTTTGATATTTGAGGAGGCTATTTGCAACTAAACTATAGTTGAAAAGAGGTATTCACATTTTTCCCTTTAATTTATAGAGGATGATTATCAGAATTCAGAAGAGAAGCTTGTTTTGAATGTGTGCAGGGGATCTAAAAGAAGAAGTGTATGGTTCTTTCTGCATTGGATAAGTGGAACTACAGTGTGCTTCCTGGGTATTTTGAATGTGTATATTGGTTTACAAGCATATCAAGAGAAGACATCAAAGAGTATAAGAATATGGAACATACTTTTCACTGTTCAGGTGTTTGTTTTTGTGTTATTCTACCTCCTTCAAGACAAATGGGTTTACATACAAAACCAAGGAGTGATCTTGAGCAATGAAGTAATGGCTCCCTCAAGTCAAGAACTTTGTTCAGAAAACATCAGGCACAAGGAAATGAAGGCAGAGCCTTGTTGAGGCTAAGTTATTATGTTCATATACTAGGCACAATTGTTCAAGGATTGTAAGCAACAGTTGAGTGACATAAATTTTTTTTTGGGCAAAAGTATACTGTTGGTACCCTCAACATTTGGAGTCATTTCCAGTTATACTTCCAACGTTTTTTTTGTCAATTATACCCCCACATTGGGAGTATAATTGATAAAAAATGTGAAACGTTGGGGTTATAATTGACTAAAAAGTGAAACATTGGGGGTATAATTGACAAAAAAAAAGACATTGGGGGTATAACTGAAAATAACCCCGAACATCAGGGGTACCAGCAATATTTTTTCCTTTTTTTTTAGTAAACATAGAAATTGATTTATGAAATATATACGAGTTAACTCAATCTCTAAAAGTCTAGTCATAAAACCAATATATTTTAATGGCTTAAGTGCACTTTTGGTCCCCTAACTTTTGCAAAAGTCTCAATTTGGTCCCCTAACATTTTTTGTTGCAATTTTGGTCCCCTAACTTTTGAAAACGTCTCACCATGGTCCCCTAACTTTTTTGTTGCAATTTTTGTCCCCTAACTTTTGAAAACGTCTCACCATTGGTCCCAAGTTAGGGGACCAAAATTGAGACATTTGCGAAAGTTAGGGGACCAACGATGAGACGTTTTCAANACGTCTCACCATTGGTCCCAAGTTAGGGGACCAAAATTGAGACATTTGCGAAAGTTAGGGGACCAAAGTTGCAACAAAAAAAGTTAGGGGACCAAATTGAGACTTTTGCGAAAGCTAGGGGACCAAAATTGCAACAAAAAAAGTTAGGGGACCAAATTGAGACCTTTGTGTAAGTTAGGGACCAAAAGTGCACTTAAGCCAATTTTAATCATTTTGTCCATACAATTTTAATCGTCCGAATTACTATTGCATTATCCCGATCGTGATACAACTATTATCTAGTTATAACAATTATTAACTTTTGGCAAAAAAAAAAAAACAATTATTAACTGTTATAACTACTCTCGTCATCTAACTGTCAGATGACGTATATGAAATAAAAATAATTCAATCTTCTACGTCCTTATTCTCTCACTTTTATATTTAATAATTTGATCGGTAGATAAGTATTATTGGATTTTTTCCAGTCTTATTTATTTACAGGGATCACTTTAAAATACTTTTAAAAATTCAGATACTACCTACCATTATATATAGGCAATACTCTCTGCAAAAATTCCAACTAAAATTTAACACCCCGTGAGAAATTAGTTTCTTTTTATTGTCCAAAAAAAAAAGAGAAGAGAAATTAGTTTCTTTTCTTCTGTTAAACGGAATCTTCTTATAAATAGTAAAATAATTTGTTTAATTACTAAACTTTTTGGATTATTTTCCTATCAGTTAATTTAAGATTTTAAGAAATGTGGAATAAGAATATGCAAAGCGACACTATCCAGCAATAAGGCATCAAAAGAAGAGAAAAAGATGGCATAGATAGCGTAGAAACTTGAAAGGGATGCACTATTCATAAATCATAATGCAATTGCAAAGAAAGCAAGTGAGCGAAGAAGACGAAGTGGGATCTGTACTGCGTTAATGGCAAAATCAGCAAAACAAGAGGAGAAGAATGTTCAAGATGAACATCATCATCATCATCCTTATGCTTTTCATGTCTCTGGTCCTCGCAATTTCGCCACTCTTACTTGGCGAAACCTTCTTAGTTCTAGTTGGTGAGTACCCATTTCAGATTCTCCTTTCAATTAACTAACTTTAACATGATTTTTCCATTTTGTTCTTCGATTTGAGGACACACTAATTTAATGTTTCAACTTTGTTATTAAAAAGTGGGCTTGTGGGTATTAGCTTATAAATGGGTTTCTTTATTGAAGGCAGAATCAAGGAGTGAGATTTTGTTCATCTAGATTTCCTTTTTTTTTTGGTCAAAAATCCTTCTGCGTGTTGTTCAAGCTTGATTCTGATGCAAGAATCGCCGAAAACTTGGAACTCAAAACTCATTTTGACAAGGACTTATTGTTAGAAGTCGTTGTTATACCTCTTTTATTGATTAATAAGTCGCTGGATGCATTCTCATACGAAACAAGATGCTGATGTCTGTTTTTTAACTTTATGTTGGCTAAAATTTCCTACTCATATATTGGTATAATATTTTGTCACCATCAATATTTTCTTATTTCTTTATGCATTTTCCTCATTTGTTTTTGAACATGAGAGGTATCATGTTGCTACTACCAAGAGCTACATCTTATTGAAACTCATGGAAAGAAAACCCTCAGTTTCAATGATAATTCTTTCATCTTTCAATAATTTAATCTATGTTCACACTGATTAGTATATATTTATAAATATATAATATACAGGAAGGATGAAAATTACAAGAGAATTGCCTTTGCCTGCTTTGTTCAGGCAGTTTACTTGATTGAACTTGACAGACAAGAGAACCGAACAAAAGAAACTGCTCTAGCTCCAAACTGGTGGATCCCATTCAAGTACAAGCTCACTCAAACACTGATTGATGAAAGAGATGGATCAATTTTCGGGGCAATACTCGAATGGGATCGATCTGCAGCCATGTCTGACTTAGTCTTAACTAGACCAAGTGGTGCACCTAAAGCTGTTTTAGCACTCAGAGGAACATTACTGAAAAGCCCGACAATCCGAAGAGATATCCAAGATGACCTCCGATTTCTCGCTTGGGAAAGCTTGAAGGGCTCTTCTAGGTTCAAAGTAGCTTTGGAGGTACTGAAATCAGTTACTAAAAGTTATGGAAGCAGCAATGTATGTATTGCAGGGCATTCGTTGGGAGCTGGGTTTGCACTTCAAGTGGGAAAGGCATTAGCAAAAGAAGGAATATATGTAGAAACACATATATTCAATCCACCTTCTGTTTCACTAGTCATGAGTCTGCAATATATGGGACGAAAGGCAGAATTGATTTGGAAGAGATTGAAATTAATGCTTCCTTCGAGTAGCGATGCTCGAGTCAGCAATGATGCCGAGAAAATTTTGGGTGAAGGATTACCTCAGTTATCTGGCTTGAACAGCTTTGGTTCTGGTTCTGGTTCTGAGTTGGGAAAATGGGTTCCTTATTTGTATGTAAACAGCAGTGACTATATCTGTTGCTACTATACTAAACCAGATGATGGCAAGGGAAGTAAAAGTTCGACAAGTGGGCTAATTTTAGCGAAGATGTTTGTGGTTTCCAAGGAAAAACAGAAGTTTCTTGAGGCTCATGGCTTACAACAATGGTGGTCAAGTGATGCAGAACTTCAGCTGGCTATTCAAAATAGCAATCTCATAAGCAGACAGCTTAGATCTTTATATGCAATTGCACCTTCAGAGTTAAAACAGGGAAAGCCTCGGTAATACTGCATTTACTGCAAATGTTAGTAAAATATCTCACTTTCATTGGTTGTAAACATTTCTTGATACTTTTTCCTGTTTTCGTGTCTGCTGAGAAAGTTGTATGATTAAATCCATACCTGAGATATTAATGTCATTCTTTATTAAGTGTCAAAAGTCTGTAATCTTACTTCCTATTCAGCTAGTAAGAAGTAGAAAATGATGGTAAAGCGAACTTTTACCAGAAAATTAGCCTGGGCAGTCTAGCTTGTTTTAATCATGCCTTCTGAATAAAATATGAATATTTACTCTGACATACGTATATCTATGTCCATAGTTCTCTGAAGATCAACATATGGAGAAAGATACTCTCTTATTAAGAAGCATGGACAGTTGAATAATAAATAACTCGAACATGAGACACAAGTCACAACACAAACACAAATGTAACAATATAAAAAAATATGAACTCTCTAAATGTAAAGCCATGTCATATTTGATAGTATCCGTTAATAGTATACTATAAACATCCAAAAGTATACAGAGTAATGAATATAAGGACTGGATTTATACAAAAGTATACACATAGGAAGTAGGAACCTATTTCATTTTATGCTATACAACTATACAAGGTATGAACATCAAAAGGAGAGGCTTTCATAGAAGTCCCCACAACTCATAGTCATATATGCTGACCTCTTGCTCCATCTGTGCATTGAAACTGTACAAAGAGCTTGATTCATCAAAAAGCAATGATTCGAGATTCTGATATGCCAACATATGATCCAAAGTCTGGTCATCGATACATGTTTGATTGTAGCTGCAGAATTCAGGTGATGATGAAGAAGTTGTTGTTGTTGTTGTTGTTGTTCCTTCAGAGGAAGTTGCTGCTGAAAGTGAAACATCATCAAAAGAAGCAGGTGGGGTTGAAGGTGAAGTGGTTGTTGTTGTTGTTGTTGTTGTTGAGCTTTTAAAATTGCCAGTAAGCTCTTGAACAAGTTTCTTGAAGCTTGAGCTGTCTGTTATGTAAACCTTGGGCCTCAAGACCTCAATCAGGCTACTGAATTGTTCTTTCTGGTTCTTTGCTATTTTTAGTGATGCTTGATTTAGTTTCTTTCCCATGATTTTTGATGATGATGATGATGCTGATTTCAATGTCTATACAGCTGTCTACTTTGTAATCAGCTCCTACCTCTCTCGGAGGATTCTATGGAGCTGTGTGTATAAATAATAATCACTTTGTAGAGAAGATTTGTGTGTGTGTACACGAGGGAGGGTGGAAACAAAACAAGCTGCAAGACATAACAGATTAGATGCTTGAAATTGATGTTGATCTTTCATTAAATTAAGGATTAAATTTATATAGAGTTATTTATATATTTTATTTTGGTTAAAGTGCACTTTTAGTCTCATAACTTTTGCTTAGGTCTCAATTTGGTCCCATAATTTTTTTTGTTGCACTTTTGGTCTCATATCTTTGTAAAAAGTTGCAGATTTGGTCCCGTATCACTTTTAGTCTCATATCTTTTGGTCAGGTTGCATAATTGGTCCCATATCTATGCAAAAAGTCTCACCATCAGTCCCACTTGCCCAAAAGATATGGGATCAATTCTGCACCTAACCCAAAAATATGGGACCGATTTTGCAACTTAATCAAAAAATATAGGACCAATTCTGCAACCTGACCTAAAGATATAGGACCAAAATTGGGACCCATGACCAAATTTGCAACCTAAACAAAAGATATGAGACCAAAAGTGCAACAAAAAATGTTATGGGACCAAATTGAGACTTAAGCAATAGTTATGAGACCAAAAATGCACTTTAGCCTTTTATTTTTGTTTGTCGAGGCAATCATGTTCGAGACACTATCAAATATTAAATGAACATCTCTTCTACCGAGAANGGTGAGAATTTTTCAAACTTATGGGACCAAATCTGAGACGAAAAAACTTATAGGACTGATCTGGGAACTCATGCAAACTTATAGGACCAATATTGCACTTTGGCCTTTTTTTTTATATAATTTAATTACTTTCTTTAACTTTCTTTCTCTATCAGTCATATTAAAAGGATGAAAATGCTGAGTTCTGTATTTACATGGAGATCTAGATGTTGATCAATTCAGTAAGATGGTTTTCATAGGAATAAATAAAAGTTGAAGCAATATGGAAGATATGGCGTATGAAGTAGGAGGGCTTTAAGGGCACGCAGCTTACTATTCAAGTTATATAAAATAATGCAAATCTCTGCCCCAAGCAGCTTCTGCGAAGTGACACAAATATATAAAATAAATTATTAGATTAGATGTGGAAGTTAATAGTAATATCTTAACATAATCAGGCCAAAAAAAAATATCTTAACATAAGCTCTCTGTTATTCATGTATCTTGAGTAATATTATAATATAGCTTACCTCTTCAATCAAGATTTAACTCTGAAAATTAATGAATAAATTTTAAAATGCCACGCACGCTTATCTCATCTAGAAAATAAAGTGAAAAATGCTACATTTTAATAAAATCAACAGATTCAGCATTGAGAATAAATCAAGTAATGTCATAATAGTCAAAATTATGTGGCCTTTTGTAGTTAATTTGAACTAGAATTTAAAAGATAGGAACGCTCAACGGCTCAAGTATCAATTTAGCAATTAGATGAAATATTAATTCTTCTATAATACAATATATTTTTGTGTTTTAGACTTTTTTAGTATGATAATTAAAAGTTACTTAAAATGCATAATTAATATTTTGTAAATGGAATGATTTAGAAAAAAACTGGGATGCCAGATTTATCCAAAAATTCACATCTTACCATTTTTAAGCATCTGAAATATTAGTGTATTGAATTATTTATCTTGGATGCCTACTATATAAATGTCACCTAAAATCTCAAAACGAAGATGGTATAGACAAAGAACGAGACCTTGCTAAGTAGCATTATGCTTCTCTCCCACCTATGAATTATTTGCTAGAAAATAGAAACCAATCAAAACAAAGTATTTTCTGAACTGTTATAGTTTTGAATTATGTACTTTAGATGTCTATAACACAAAATCTCAAAAACAAAGATATTTCTTCAGTTCTTCTCACAATAAAAAAAATATTTTTATGGTTAAAGTGCACTTTTGGTCCCATAACTTTGGCAAAGGTCTCAATTTGGTCCCATAACTTTTTTTGTTTCAATTTTGGTCCCATAACTTCTGAAAACGTCACACCATTGGTCCCAATATGATTTCCATCCATTTTCTGTCGTTAAAGATGATCTGACATACTAAGTTGAATGATGACATGACAAATATGGGTGAAGTGGATTTAACGGCAGATAATGGATAGAAATCAGCTTTGGACCAACGGTGAGACGTTCTCAAAGGTTATGAGACCAAAATTGCAACAAAGAAAGTTATGGGACCAAATTGAAACATTGCCAAAATTATGGGACCAAAAGTGCTCTTTAGCCTATTTTTATTATTATCTGAGTTTTGTTAGAGAAGTTTTTGTTAAAAAATAATTTACTTTCATCATGAGACCTCTCTGTTCGAATAAAAATTAATCATCACCTAGATTGTAAAATAGACGGATGAACCTTTTAATTATTAATTTTTTTTTGAAATAGACTAAATAGAGTCCTCTATAAATTAAAAAAAAATAAAGGATAGATTACCCAAGAAAATAAATAAATAAAGGATCGTATTGATTGTGGGTTTGCATTACATGGGAATGGAAAAATGAAGGCATTTTTTTTATAGGCAGTATGAACACAGAAGCACACACCATGTCACTCTCATATTAATTCATAATTCATATCAAAATCTGCGATTTTGGCATTGGCTGTCGATAGAGCAATTGAAAGGCATCTTTAATATTTATTTTTGGGATTTTTTGGATTAACAATTCATGATCACATTGCCATGTTTCCTTTGGTGACGCCAACAGATAAGCCATCACGCTTAACATCAAATATTTAATTAATTAAACTTATATATTTACAAGGCTTCACATCAAAATGATTAAGAAACCAAACATCTTTTGAGTTTGTACATAAAAAACATGCTTTTCATCAAATTGGACTCTGCGAAGTTGACTTAACCACTACGTAATTGAAAAGGCAAAAGAAAGTCATTTCATGGTAACCACAGAGAATAAGAGAAGAAAATGATTGAATTGAAATATAATCTTGATTAGATGTCTGTTGTTACAAAAAGATAGATATAATATTTTAACATTCCGTGACATATGGTTTAAAATTTTATAGTTAACCACTTCAACACTTAATATAGGAGGAGATAGTTTTCTTCTTCAATATGGTATAATATATATAAAGCGAATATAATAAATAAATCATAAAAATACAATTTTTTTAATGGAACGAAATTGTTGATTATATATGCACTTCAAAAACAACTAAAGTAATGCTCTCAATTGAAAAGTAGAGAAGAGACGAATAAATAGTTAGGGGAAGGAATAAAAGAAAGTTGAAGGAAAAAGTGAGCATAGTGAAAGTAACTAAAAAGTCACTGATAGTCTATTAATTTAATTCTAATGCAATTACACTGGCAAATAATATAAATTGTCTGCCTGATTGAAGCTGCGAAAAAAAAAATAATGGAGAAAATTAATTTAATGTGTAATCAGCACTATACAGCAGACTACATTATACTATTCATGAAAGAAATTTGTGGACATCATCACTATCGATAAGACATGTTGAAACAAACAATTTCGAGAGAGCGAGTCTCCTAATCTTGGGGCATATATACTAACATAATTTGTTTGTCTTACAGTAAAAGTAAAGTCTCTACGTTAAATTGACAAAAAAAAATTATCAAAACTCCAAACAGCCAATGAAGTAATTCCAAAATAAACCTATAAAATAATCAAGAAGAAAACAAAATTCGTATATCAAGCTTGCCAGCAGAATTAGCGCAACGTTCAAATTACTAGATTACAATATGTTTACCTGATCATGACTTCTGGGACAAATTTCCCGTCAATGATGAACCCAATTGTAGCATTAGAGGATATACAGGGCTAAACTCTTTGTCACCTCTGGCTCTTACATTTGCTGCGTAATCATCAAGCGTTGCTTTGATTCCTTTCCAAATCTGATCTTCCCCTTGAGAATCAAGCCACAATGAATACTGCAAAGGCGTTAGTCTGTTCCTTTGCAGGGGTGATTGCAAGTCGTCAGGACCACGAGAGTATAGATGATGAAGTATGACATTTGGTGGTAGATCTTGAAGAAGAGGAGATGATGCAAGCTGAGATGTTTCCAAGAAAACAAGTGGCCGAAATGCTCTAAGAGCTCGATACGGTGCGCCCAGTTGTTCTACCGGGAATAAATTTTGGCCGACGGCTAACTCCAATTCAGCCATGTCTCTAGCCATCCTCAACTTGCCTGATTCGGACAAAGGTCTGACAAGAGAAGCATGCCGGATGAAGAACACGAGAACACGAGAAGCCATACTACGTACAAGCCTGGTACATATGTTTTCTGTCCCCGGAGCTGCAATGGTTGTGGAAGGCAACAACCTAGAGAGAAACTCGCCCCGGAAGTGAAGAATACACTTCTGCAACTCCTCCATGTAAGGTGATGCATTGTTGTCCATAGCAGCATCCATTCCAAGAACTCCAAAGTTTTGATCATGTATTTGCAATATGCAAGATTCAAGCCGATCGAGCATTGCCTGGAATAACGATGTTACTGAGTCACAGGCAACTCCATATATTGCACCAAGTGAGGCAGACAACACCTCTGAGGCAATACTGGGCAATCCTGTAAGTATAGATGATACTCTAGTATGAACTTCTTGCAGATGCTGGCACAAAGCAAAGTTTCTAAGCTGTGCTGGAGTTGCAGATCCAGTTACTTGTCGTGATTCAGGTCCAGTGGATATCTGCCATCATAAGGGAATTTGGCTACGTTAGAAAATCAGAAACTACTAGTAATTCTCTGGATTAGACTAGCAATTTTGGTTTTCCAATGATCACAAAATTTTTATAAGCAAGCAAAAAGGAAAGCATTTACCTCTAGCCTGTCCTGTGGTCGACCAATGAAAGAGCATAGTCTTACCAACTAAACTAAGTCCCTAAACTAGCAATTAAATCATATAACTTTTCAGAATTCTTCATAATACAAAATTTATAAAATAAACGAAAAAAGTGATCGATATCAGGTTCTATCACCAAGGAATAAGTATTGTTTAAATTGCTATAAATAACTTAGGTAGTTTCCCAGTCTGGAACCACTTGACATTGAAGCTTAAGCTATCAAGTATCAACCAAGATACAAGAAAAGTTTCTATATCTCCAATTCTAGACAAAGTTTTCCAAGAAACAATTGACTCAAACCCAATTCCTCACCTGGATTTAGGCTAACCATATTTAAATCAGTTAGAGCAGTTATCAGGCTCTTCAAGACTTCAACTGCTTATTTACATTAAAAAGCTGTGTTTCAACCAATATGTCTCATCATATTGTGACAGCACTTAAGATGGTTATATCTGTAAAAAGGTATATCAAGTCTTACAATAAGTTGAATACACTAAAAGAAAAGTGAATTGAGGGAAATATGGGATGGTTACTATTTACTAAACATAACAAAGTGACTACAGTACAGACACAAGAACATCTACACAGGTTTCTCAAAACTGTCGTTGACAGATATCGGTAGCTAGTCAGGTCATCCATAAGGTCATGGTAAATTACTTTTTGAGTAACTAATGATTAAGATTCTAAAATATTTAGAGCACAACGAATCATGTTCATGAGTTACTTGCCAGGCAAAGAGAAGTACAGATATTATAGATGGTAAATCAATTGGGTCCCTTAGAATACTGATATGCAATTTCTTAATCAAGGAAAAAAATAAAAATATAAAAGAAGGGGAACATCCAAGCAACTTAACTAACTGTAACAGCATTTACCAAAAAAACTAACTGTAACAGCAATATCCAGTTTGCTGTAATACCTGGTATTCAGCTCTTTCTGCAAGAAGAAGCAAGACCTTGCCAATTTCACGCAGAACAAGAAGTGTTAATCGTGCATCCATCTGAACACCTTCTATCTCTTCCTGGATACGTGATACAATTCTTGAGATCTGTTCTTTAGAGGGAACACTTCCACGGCTAGAGACTGGAAACACAGAATTCACAAGATCTGAAAGGCGTCCCAAGCAGAGAGCCAAAAAAGCTGTCTGGAATATTTCAACAGCTGAAACCAATTGATCTTTCCCTTCGGAAGTGATAGCTGGTAACACTCCTTTGATATCAGTGTCACGTGATATCCTTTCAAGGAGATTCTCAATCATGGAGTAAAGCTTTGGATACCCCATTGTAAAAATCTCTTTAACAAAACTTGATGCTGTGAAAGTGGACTTCATTTGACTTGTAAAAGCCTTTACAATGGCTTCCCAGACTCTGTCTGTCAGCATGGGATCACCTTCCTACAGAGTAGCAACTTAAGTTAGAAACAGAAAATAAAGTGATCCCTTTAAAAAGTAAGAAAGCTAATAACATCCCTTTAAAATTAATAGAATTAATGTTCCTCTGTAAGGATATATACACAGTCAAAATATAACATAAGCTGAAGTCTTCAAACTCCAGCCAACTTATACTGTTTCTTTTCTATAAAACAAAAAATTTCAGTGTCTGAAAATGGTTTGTAACCCTTGTAACCCAATACAGATTGAAAAAGCCATAGAGTGAATTTGCTAAATGAGTCCAGAGGCCAGATCCTTTTATCCATATCACTAGAACAACAGAACACAAGCCTGGCCAAGCAAAGAAGCAAAGCCAGAAGCTTCACAATCATTAAGGTTCTTCATAAAATAAAACTCCAAGTGCTATCGGAACCTTGAAGTTTGAAGAAGGAAGAACTAGGATAGGAGCAAGATGCACAGAAGAAAAGAAATATATAGATGGAAGGTGATAAATTTTCTAAGAGGAACCTACCAGACATTCGAACTATATGAACTCAAAATACCCCTAATAACCCAGTTTTCCAATCAAAACTCATTTCTCCTTTTAAACACATGACCAAGTAAGTTTCAAAGACCACTTGATTGTTCAGGCGTCAGCAGATTATTCAATAATATATTGCTCTCATTCCATGGATTAAGCTCTGTACCACAAAAAATGTCTCACAGGATATCTACAAGCCACCTGTTTCAGAGCTTATGCGGGGTTCTTAGGGGATTAGGTGAAGTCCTGGACCTAAAAGTTGCCTACATACACAATATAATATCAAAGTAGTTGCCCAGACATCAGCCTGAATTCAACACTCGATCTACCAAAATTCAAAATAGTTCTTAAAATGGTTAACTATCTGGAAGAAGCTTCCAATATTTATATCCAAATAAAACTGTGAAACAATGTAACTCAATAAAAGATATGACAGTCAAACAAGGAGCATGCTTTTCATACCCCAAAAAATAAAACAGAGCATACTTTTTTTAAAAAAAAAAACAATTCTTTGGTTCAAATTCATTTATCGATATTAATTAAACTGATAAATTAAATCGCTCTTTATTGCATTCAACATGTCTCAACCCACAACCCACCATGAGAATCAGGTAAATGAAGTGTACAACAAATTCAGCTAGTCTTTGCATCTTTTAGGAATATAGCAATCCTGGGTTATCATACTTCCAGGTCATGTTCAATATCTTGAGTAAAAGCTTACTCATCATAGTTATATAAAAGAACTTTCACTTATAAGAACTTTTTTTCCTTTTCCAATTCATTGAAAACTAATAATCAAAGAAATCTACACTACCAATTGTCCAAAAGACAAAGCAGCTGCTACATAGGCAATTCCACATCATAGCAGTACTAAATTTCAGATTCATAAACATAATATCAGCAGAGGTTTTTCATAAAACAAAAACAATCCATCAATTTTTCATGTTGTCCACCACACATGCTACGGTATATACAGCATATTCTAAAGGAGAAAAAGATCTTTGACCATAAGACTACAAGAGTAAGGTTGACGGTTCCTTTACCGAGATGCCTCCCAAATTTGAGAATGAATTGTCCAATCAACCTCAACTATCCTATGCAGCTGAGCAATTAGTTCTTTATTGGATGGAAGTTTCATATATAGTTTTCCTACTTTTCCAGATCGATTATTCAGAACACAGTAACATCAAACATGTGACCCTGATCTTCCTCACATCATTTGATTACAAGAGCTAACCGACAACTTGGGAAAAGACAATTAAAGAAAAATAACTTGTATAGAAGGCTTGCATATCATCAGCGTGAATCTTGCTTTCCAAAAATGATATATTACGTTGCTGAAATCTCTACAAGTATAGCTCTATATTGTACCATTGCAATACCAAGATCTATAGATCTATGTCTTATCAGTTTCTCCAACGTAGATGAGGTAGATACCCAGCTAAAATGAAATAACGTTTTCAATATAAAATGTGTCATTAAATAGATAGAAGCATAGCTGAAGTATTTCAGACATTCACTCAATAAATTGCACCAATTAATCCTCTATATTTTTCATATGAAACTGAGGAATCAAATCATTTAAGTCTAACACTAATAGTTTTATCAAGGGCTGCTCGTTAAGAAACCCGTCTAGTCAGACGCCAGAGTAAGATTTTTATTCATGAATATTTATCCTGTTCTATGCAAATGGCCCATCGTTACAAAAATCTCAGAGTTATTATCATTGTTACCTGAATGACTTCATCGAGCAGCAAAACATGCGTAAATGGATCGCGTTTCTTTGACAACACTCTCTGCAAATGCCATACCGCTACAACAATAGAATGCAACTGATCCATACAGTTGCCCATTCTCTGCCACAAAGCATCTTTAGCTTTAGCCCCACCTCCAATTTGCGGCATCCCGCTGCCCCTAATTCCACCGGGACCGTACCCACCTCCAGGTGACCCCGAAATCGCCTTCATATCCAATGCCACAGTAACACTCTTGGCACCCATATTCTTATACTTATTGATCACTTGCTCCACTGTGACCTTCAATTCACCGAGATTATAGAAAACTTGTAACCCTGTACCAACCTCAGCCTGATTCAAACCTTCCATCCCTCTTTCCAACACTCTCATCGCTTCATTTCTCAGCTTATCTCCAGTTTCCCTCACCCAATTGAGTTCTTCATCAATGACATCAATGCCCACAAGCTCATATTCATTGCACAGACTCAAGATCTCAGAATACAGCTGCGCTGCCTTGGAAAGATCCAGCCTCTCGGGCTCGGCACTGGACGCGGCCATCAGATCGCGAAGCTTCTTAGACAACCGTAGTGCCCGGATCGAATGCTGCATGAGTTCGGTGGTTCGGTGAAGGTTGGAAAGCTGAACGGTCTTGGTGGCAATGGATCGGTGGGGTTCGGAGAGCTCAGATCGAACGCGGCGAAGAGAAGATTGGAGGGAAGAGACACCAGATCGAACAGTGGACAAGGCGTGTTCGGCATGCTTGAGGGATGATAATTGAGAGAGGAGCTCGTTATGGCGGGAAAGGACTTCGGATCGCAGCTGATTCTCGAGGAGTCGGATGGCTTGGTGGAGTTTCTCGGCGGTGGAGGCCGGCGAACCAGAAGAGAGTGCGGCGGAGGAGAAGGAGGTGGAAGAGAAGTTGGGAGAAAGGAAGGCGGAGAAGATGGGATCGGAAGCGAAGGAATCGAGAGGCGAGGTGGTGGCGCCGCCGCCGCCGCCGCCGGGAGTGGCGGAGGCGGTGGCGGAAATTGGAGGAGTAATGGGAGTGGAAGAAGAAGGAGGATTCTTGAAGGTGGAGAGACGTTGAAGAGGAGAAGCGGTAGTAGCAGATAACGGTGACCTTTGGAGTGAAGTCGCCGGTGACGCCATTTTTCTCGTCCCGACCCTTTGATGGGTGCACTATGATTTCGTTTTCTTTCTCAGATCTCCAAAGTTGAAACTGCTAGTACGTAGTAAAACCTCCTGTTCAGGCCAAAAAAACAAAAACAAAGGTAAAAATACTAATTTAATCTACAAACTTTACACCAATAATCAATTTCATCCCTCGGGTGCGAGCGCAA
This sequence comes from Chamaecrista fasciculata, assembly GCA_003254925.1. Taxonomy (NCBI): domain Eukaryota; kingdom Viridiplantae; phylum Streptophyta; class Magnoliopsida; order Fabales; family Fabaceae; genus Chamaecrista; species Chamaecrista fasciculata. The sequence continues at coordinate 19 of QANZ01037776.1, read as the reverse complement.
AACTGGGGTGGGAGCGCAA